>BEWF01000628.1:0-21766 GCA_002583695.1 Pleurotus salmoneostramineus | reverse complement strand
GGCCAGCTCAGCTTAGCGATGTCATCCGCGTCATCCGATGCCTTCTCCTTGCCCTTCTGCGCAGACTTCTTCCCCTCCTGTTGTTCATCTTCCGTTCCTTCTTCCTGTTCATTCTTCTCAAAGCGGCCGGGAAACACAATGGTGCCTCGACCATTCAGGCCACAGTAGACGTAGAGCGGCTCGTCAGAGATAACGAAACGCGACCATGTCTTTTCGTCGGGGATAGTTGACCCTTCATAGAGATTGAGCTTCCCTGTCGCATCGGCGTTTCGTTTGGGTGGAGGAGGGGGGATGAGGAGGTCTGCATCCTTCGGTGTCGGCAAGGGCCGCTCAATCGATATGGCACCCGATGGGACGATGAATGGTTCGAAACCGAGTTCAGGAAGGGAAGCCTTTCCAATGCCAAGCAAGAGGAGCGCGAGTTTCTTAGGCTCTTTCTTGAAGTCGAAAGCAGTACTGGAGATGCTCCCGCAGCGGTCAAAGTACTGTACGGTGATACGGCATCCACGGACAAGGATCCCTGTGGTCCAGCGGCGAGAGTTTGACGAGAGGCACTCCAAGGCATAAGACGCGCCTTGAGTCTCCTTATTCGCAGTTTGGCGACGCTTCCGAGGGAGCTGTTGCGTGACCTCACGTCGACGTTTGCCAGATGTTTGAGTTGAAGGACCGGCCTGACTAGCAGCGTCGTTCGATAAGAGAAGGCTGAGAGCGGGAGCAGGAGCAACCGCAGGATCGTCTTCGTCGGGATGTTCAGCAATGGAAGTAGATGTTCCGGCAGCAGGTTGCATCGTCTTCGAGGCTTTGCTGCGGGGAAGTGAAGATCTAGCTCGTTTGGTCGTATGAGATTGTGGCCGGCGGGACGGTCCAGCTTTGACTTTGCTGGCTTTGATCCCGCCGAAGGACATCACTTTCTTCTCAACCGGGGCGGGTTCCGTCACAGCGTCGAGCTTCTTCCCCCTGAATACCTCCACCTCGATGTAAGCTTTACAGAATTGCCAAGTCGGTTTCTCGGGATTGGGGAGGTTCTTGGGGACGAACAGTCCATCGGGTTTACGTTTAGTGCCAGAGTAGATCGCTTCAAGTTGGGTGGAACCAAAGACAAGGACTTCGATGTCAATGGAAGGGTATTTGACGAGTATGATTTTGTAGAAGTTGTCGAACAGAGCCTTGAGAGGCGAGTACATATCGAGTTCTGATGCTGCTTCCTCAAAGGCGAGTAGATGGGTGGCATGCAAAGTCCAAGTCTTCCCCTCGATGTATTGAAAATCGGTCTCCGAGAGGCCATATACGGCGGCAAGAAAGGTGTCAAAATCGGCATTCTTGACGGAATACCCCTCGAGATCTTCTTTTATAGCTGGAGCGAGGTTCGAACGAACTTTCTTTGGCACCGAAACGACCCTTCGGGAGTGTGGGGTTGTCAAGACGGACGACATACCTACACCAGAAGGATGAGCAAGTTTCACGATAGAAGATGGGAAACACAACTCACTTGAACCAGAGCTGCTGGAGTAGTCACCCTCGTCCGACGAATATCCAAAGGACCTAGACGAATCAGAGTCGTAATCGGAGCCAGAGAAAGAGGTGCAGTCGTAGGAGTCAGCCATTTTATAGTGATCGGGTTGAGGATTATGGGCCACAGGGCTCGTGGTGGTTGTGGTTAAAAGTGGAAATCCGGAAAAGGGTCGAGTCGACGAACAATGGCTCTTTGCCACGTGATCGCGTGGTCCGTTTCCCGATTTGGACATGGAGTCATGGCTTGGCGCCCATTGGGCCATTGCTCTGTTCATGAATCGTCCGATCATGGCAAGTTTCCTAGTTTGTATCACAATGAGCGTTGCCTGCTGCCGTATCAACAGCTACCCGATTTGGAGACCGAGTAAGCATTGGGAGGGGGAAAATAGAAAGGTGTGGAACGACATTCTTCCATCTAATACTGAGGGATGCGGGATTTCATGAACTTCAGTTTAAATTGTGCAATTTCTCTTGGGGAACTTGGTAAATTTGTCATCCCCGTATACTATTCTCTTGAAAATTGCTTGAATCTTTCTTGTATCTTCTCCCTGGATCAGGGGCTTCTTGCCCTCAGAAAGGAGGCTCCTAGTATCATTACGTAATTAGTACAGACAACCGCGACGCGTGTACTGATCACTTCGCCCATCCTTTCCTCTACGATATGTCACGCTCATACGATCGCGGTGAGTGAACACGGTGCCACGCACCCCAGCTTTCTCTACGGTGCTGATAAATACCTTAGCACTCACCGTATTCTCTCCCGATGGACATTTGTTCCAGGTCAGATCGCGACTCTTGTCAATATCAACCAGTAGTTTGGCTAACCTAGGTATAGGTCGAGTACGCTTCTGAAGCTGTGAGAAAAGGAACATGTGCGGTATGTATCTCTGTGCTTTGGACTCAGTACTTACCTTACGTTGGAATATGGTCGGATACAGGTTGGCGTTCGAGGGAAGGACGTTGTGATATTGGGTGTTGAGAAGAAGTCGATTCTACAACTACAAGATCCCCGTACAGTGAGGAAGGTCGTCATGCTTGACGATCACATATGTCTGGCATTTGCTGGTGTGTCCCTTGATAATCTTTGCTTCGTCTCTGTACAATAACCTTTACGATTCCAGGTTTAACCGCTGATGGTCGTGTCTTGATTGACAAAGCGCGAGTGGAATGCCAGAGCCACAGGTTGACCGTTGAGGATCCCGTAACCGTCGAATATATCACCAGACATATTGCAGGAATCCAACAGGTACTTCTTTGACTAACTTGTGATCCTCAGTCATTGACATCTACAGCGGTATACCCAATCTGGTGGTGTCCGCCCATTCGGAATTTCTACGCTTATTGTTGGATTCGACCCTCACGATACCAAACCACGACTTTACCAAACTGAGCCCAGTGGAATTTACAGTGCTTGGAAGGTCAGCGTCCCCCGTCATGTTTCTCACTGGAAGTGGTTGACTCAGTTTACCTGTAGGCTAATGCCATCGGTCGTTCATCGAAGACTGTCCGCGAATTCTTGGAGAAGAACCACCGCGACGACCTGAGTCGCGACGATGCCATCAAGTTGACGGTCAAGAGCTTGCTGGAGGTTGTACAAACTGGGGCAAAAAACATTGAAATCAGCGTTATGGAGAGCTATGGCAAGATAACAGTGCGTGGTACTGTTGTCATGCTTGATTCATTCTTGCTGATGTACCTATGCAGCATCTTGACCTCCCCCAGATAGAGGCTATCGTCGCCGAGATTGAGCGAGAGAAGGAAGCTGGTGCGCGCCTTTCCCTTTTAGCCAGAGCATTCGTATACTCACTGCGTGGTAGAGGCCGAAAGGAAGCGCTCGCGACTCGCCGCAACAGCTGCTGGACAAGCAGCCATGATGCAACGAGCGGGCGAGCCAGGTCCCTCCCAGTAATCCGGCGTATTGCATATCGGAGTGTACTCATATCTCAGTCAATGACAATCACGAACTGCAGTCTTCCATTCGTCAGAGTTCTTCCGCCTCAAATTCCACATGTTCGCGAACGAAATAAATTACACATAGACAACAAAGCGACTAAACACCAGTGAAGAGAGTCCACACACCCTTGGCATATTGTACTATCTCATTCGCGCCCAACTTGCTTTCTCCGAAAATGCGGTCGACGAATGTTATAGGAATTTCGCCGACCGTGTACCCAAGTGCCCTCGCGCGAACCATCATCTCCATCTGAAAGACATATCCTTTGGATTGCGTCACGGAGATGATTTGTCGCAGGACAGGTAACCGATACAATCTAGCCAGGGGTAAGAGAAACGCTTCGAGTTACGTGGAGTATAACACACCTGAAGCTACCAGTAAGGTCGCTGACACCCGGGCTGAGAACCGTATCTGCCAGGTAGTTGGCTCCTCTGGAAACGAGTTTGCGCTTCAGATCCCAGCCGTGGACGCCTCCGGGTTGTGCATCAGGTGAATGTGGGGTCGACGTTGATCTATAACGAGTCCCTGTGACGATGTCAAGGTTGTACGCCTTTTGCAAGCTAGTAAGGCTGTCAGGAAGAGTGTAGAAACGTATACTCTTCAGAGTCAACGAACCTAATGAATTGGGGGATGAACTTGGGCTGTAAATGGTGAGCAGAGGCCAGAAGCGGTGGAAATGACGCGTACATGATGTGAAAAGTCTGCATCCATGATAATCACGAAGTCGCCAGTGCAGAAATTCAGACCATGCACATAAGCGGTACTGATGGCATGTTAGGACAACAGCAAAGGCAAGAAAAGAGGACGGACCCCAGACCGAGTTTCCCAGCGCGAGGCTTCAACAACTGTTTTCGTGTCAAGTTTCTGCCCTTGGCTTCCGAAGTGGTGGATAGACTTACAATCTTATCTTCACCATAAACAGTAGCCAGCTGCTTCGCAATTTCCTGGGTGCCATCCGGACTAGCATCGTCGACCACTATAATTTCCCAAGCAAGTCCGCTATATTCCACCACATGAAAACCTTCAGTACACGTTCGAAGGATAGACGGGCGTACTTTTCAGTGAACATTTTGGCCAAGAGCCAAACGATTATAGGCAAGTTTTTGCGTTCATTATAAGTCGGAAGGATAACAGAGTATTTGTGGGTATCTTGGGAGTTGAATTGACCTTGCATGCTGAGTGAAGCGCTGCTTTCAAACGGGTTCATGTAACGAGTGACGTGGAAAGAGTGTTGCAAAGTGATCGACGCATGTCGACGGGCTTGCCAGAATCGGGAGGGTGGGAATCTGCGGCCCGAGACTCCCAGGAACGTCGGTGGACGTTGAGTCATTTACTTCCTCGAAGCCACGAAGGCTGTATTCCTGTTACGCGCCTCCTCGGGCACACTACAACGCAATTTGCACCCATTGTTCATTGCCACCCTTCTGCGTGCTACGGGGCTATGTCGTGTTGCCCCTTCTACAGGGCTGTCGGGATTTTTTTCAAATATGTAAAGCCACGATAACGGCACAGTCTTGCAGTATCTCACATTTCAACGACATGACTCCTTTGACCATGCTCTAGTCAACAGCCATCCCGGAGCTATATAGTTGGACTTTGCCGCCCTCGATAGTCATCAACATCTTTCCTATCCCCCGCTCATGACTGTATCTGTTTCCCCTTCATTGCCAGTTTCAAAGTGCATGGATGAGGCGACATTTCGATCATCCCTTGGTTTTCCGTACGCATGTGGCCCAGTTACGGATATTTTCTGCTGCCTGGTTGAGCCACCTGTCACGAAACGACCTGCTTGTGTTGCTGTCAAGAAATGGAGATTATATAACCATCATGACGCAGATTCTGGAGTCTCTACCTTTACTGAGGTGAGTAATCTATTGCACTCGTCAAAAATACTTGGTACCGACGTCGAAGTATCGCAGCAACTCCGGAGCTGCGTCGATGTCTATGCTAGGCTGCGACATGCCAGAATAGTCCCCATAACGGAACTTGAAGGCCCTTCCGGCTGCATTCCGCTGCTTACGATGCCATTCTATAAAAATGGAAATGTCTTGGATTACATCCTAAGGTACCCCTCCGCTAGTATCCGCAACCTTGTCAGTCAATTTCCACCAAAAGATTCCGCCACGGCGTCCTTCAACTCACTCTCTGAATAGCAAGTGGATATCGCGACCGGATTGCAGTTCATGCATGCCCTGGATCCACCAATTGCGCATGGAACCTTAAAAGCGGTGAGAAAATTTGTCGAGTCTGGGTAACGTACAGTTGTTCATCATGACTATTTTTAGTCCAACGTAATGGTGACCGACTCAGGAAGAGCTTGCATATCTGATGCATGCATTAACATGATGCCAATGCCTCCAAGCTGGACCATCGAGAATGCCGTTTATGTGAGATGGCTGGCTCCTGAGATCCTCTCTTCAGGTGCTGAATCGGACGACTCGGACACTTCACTGGCAACACTACCTGGGGACGTTTACAGCTTTTCCATGACTTCAGTTGAGGTAAGTCAGCTTTCGGCTATTTTTACATTGGCAGTCAGCCTGAGCGCTCGCTTATATTACACATCTCCTACTTAGATGTTCACAGGGAAGCGACCATTCGCCCACATCCGATCGAGGGTAGCTGTCCTTCTGAGGGCGCTCCAAGGCGAACGCCCCATTCGACCTTCGCTTGATGAAGCGCCACAGCTTACCGATTCCACTTGGTCCATCTTACAGCACTGCTGGAAGGAAGATCCAGTATTACGGCCAAGCATTTCAACCGTGAACGGTTGGCTACAACTTTTGGTAGCCGAGTCGCGAAGTCCGTCTGAAAGATAAATAAATTATGCATGTTACACGATACCCCAATGATATCCTAATACCCTATGTCGTATGTTCTACTTGTTTATATTGTGTATTATATCCGCCTATCATGATGATATGTGTCCACTTTTGTTAGCAGTGGCACGTCCCGGTACGATGAATGGTCGCCCATTGATGGAAAAGCCACCCATCGATAGCGGGCTGGCAACGAACGGTGATCGAGGGGAGCGAGGGGAGAAAAATGTAGCACCCTTCTCATCAACGTGATGGCGCTCAAATTCAGCGGGTAAGATGATAGCTCTGTCAATAGCCACAGGCAAGCCACGATGGCGCCCGCGTATCATCATGGCGCAGATGATCAGCTTGGAAAGGGGGCTGAAGGCGCCGGACAACGAGTAGTTTTGCTGTGCAAAAGGGGATGAATATTCGACAATGGTGGTAAGGGCGGTGCACTTACCGTTGGCATTCCGAGACTCATCCCGATTGAGCCATATGCGGATACCAGATCGAATACTTGATAGTAGGTTAGTCCAGCGGATTCTTCAGAGGAGCTGCGAAGGATGACTCACTGACTGAGAACTGGTTGAACCAGGGCGCGTTTTCATCATTGAGGTTCCGACGCTAGAGGTCTTGTTCAGGCGGACTCCCAAGGTTACAATTAATCAGATCAACTTTACCTCAATGATACAGATCAGGAATAAAGAGATTGCCAGCCACCACATATCTAAACACATGATGTCAGAGTTTGTAAGGTGGCATCTCAAAGGATGAGACCGACCAAAAGCAAGAAGTCGGCGTGCATGAAATGAAAGGTACTGGCTGTATTGCGAGGTGGTGGAACCAACCACGGGACGGAAGCGGAACTCTCCGTCGTCTTCGTCATAGATACCAAGCGACTGTTCCTCGTAGACGTTCGTCGAATGTATGCTGAGAAGGGTCAGCGGTGAAGAACAATCGGGGGGTAAGGGTTTACACACCTCATGGCGATGGGATCTTTGGATTATGAAGATGAGTTACTGTGAATGGTTCTCTGAGTGGTAGCACTCACAAACACTGATATACATCATGATAACGAAGAGCACCCTACAATGAGGAGGACGGGCTTAGCCTACCGTTGGGAATGAAAAGGAAAGATAAGCCTTACTTGACAGCTGGGGCGAGAGTGAGAAGTGAAACCGTTGCGAACCCAGCGGCGCGAACAGAGGCGGCTTGTAAAAGACCATTGATAATCCGAGTGCCTACGGGAATGCTCCCGATCGCCCCGTTCCCAATATCGAGGACGAGAAACAAAAGCCAGTCCGTAAAACTGTGAGAAGTGGAATGGTGTCATACTATCAGTTAATAACGAATACCTAATAGAAACGCACGTGAGGGAGACGACTACGGTGAGGAGGAACCATGTCTGGTGTGCTGGAAAAAGGTAGAAATAACAGCGTCGAGGATGATCAAGGAGAAAACGAAGCGTTTCGTTCATTTGTGATTGTGGAGGAACGGCCTTGCTAAGACACCATCTAAGATGATATTCAGTGTGTTAGCATCCTGGAATGAAACGAGCCCGTACATCAGGAATCTGAAGCTTATAGAGGTATCCTGGTCATCAGTTCACAGAGCTTGAGCCAATTTGGAGATGCTACGTACAATATTGGCTGAAGGAAAGGTATCAGTGAGTTGGCGATTAAGAGCTGCTAAAGTGGCTTCACGTACATATGCAGTGTTTCCAGCGAGGATCAAAAAAGTTATAACAATGATCAGGAGGTATGCTCGTTGGAATGGTATCATCGATTGGTCTACGAGAGAGAACCCAGTGTTTGTATAGGCGGAGATTGACTGGAAGAAGCTGAACCTAGGGTGGGGTTTGAGACGTGCTCAGGGAGCAGTGTATTGAACGCGCACCATACGGGGGATACAACTTTTCGGAGTTGAGGAGGGAGAAACGAATCGCTGAATTGATCGAGAGACATATAAGGCGCGATGAGTACGAAGGCAGTTAATTGGATTCCGAAGTGGTACTTTGATAGGATCTGAGTTGAGTCTTGGTTTGAGCTTATAATGGGCACCACCAACTCACGAAAGGTATTAACCACAGTAGAGCTGTCAAGGCCCGGTATTCAACACCTCCCAGTTCTTCGAGCTGTTCTTCGGTCAAAAGGTGAAACATGGAATTTCTACCAACAATTGGAGGGAAGGAGACGTATGAGACTGGTGTAGAAGGTGGTGGGAGAAAATGATCTGGTTTCGAGTCCAAGGTGGCAGAAGAGAGTTTCGGCGGTTTGGAAGTTGAGTACTTCTGGCGTAAATAAGCAACAAGGCGAATGAACAACGAAAGTGGCGAAGGAAAGCCGCCAAAATCAGTGTCTTTAGCATTTCGAAGTGAGCGAGAGCTAAGATGCGATGGTTGGAAAGAAGAGCGTGTACGAATGGAGGCTGGACCTGAGCAATGACGAGTATCTGGGTCAGCATGAAGTTGTCATTGATGACAAGAGGGACAAACGTCGAGCTCGCGCTTCTTCGGGTAGTTGTGACGGCATGAACGTGACTCGAGGGGAGATCTCATCAACTCTTCGCAAGGTTTCTTTGAGACTTCAATCAGCCAAGTCTCTCCAAGGTGCTGTGATTCGCGTACCATGAATTGAAGGGAGCCCCGGATCGGAGAGTCGTCTGGCGCGCTTTTGGGAATGTTGTTCCACAATTTGTTGACTTTTCGTCAAGATACTCGCGCGTTTTGGCGGTGCTTCAAGATTTATTATAGGTTCTGGAACTGATAACGTCGTAGGTTCGGGGTGTTTCTTGGTAGAATAGAACAGGGACAATGGCCATGGGATTCGATTGGAGCGGCGATGTTTGCCTTGGTCGCGCTGTCTCGCGATGGTGGCTCGACGGATTTGACTGTTCTGTGACGCTGCTTTGAGGACATAGTGAAATTTCTTCGTGAAGTAGCGTCTCCGTGTGTACACGACGATCCAAGAAACGACCACCTAGGAATGGTTAGTATGGATTGAAAGAAGAACTGTGGAAACGCACAGGGCTCCCTATGCACATCTGCAGAAATAGTATCACTTGCTGCCACGGTGTGAGTGAGCTCAGGTCGATGGTAGCCAAGCCACAGACACTCATTGCGCTGACGCTGGTGAAGAGTGCGTCGATGAACGGAATGCTGTTCGAGCCATTCGATAAATAGAATATGATCGCGAATATGAGCGGGGTTATCGTGCTTTTAGTAGATTCCCGTATTTAGTAGAGAGTTGCTACAGCAGGTGGAAGCTACTCACAAAACAATGATGTGTATTCTAAAGAAGTTGAGGTTCCTCTTGAAATAGTCCCATCCTTGAACGAGGGCACTCATGAGGTTCGTGACGGTTTGCAAGGAAAAAGTAGCGTTGAGTCGACGAGAAACGGCGCCTACACATCATCGGAAACCGCCTCGAGCGGAGTGTCGTATCCAGTGTTTTTCGGTCAAAAGTTTCAACTGCGAGTCATGAAACAGTTTCAACCGATGCAACCGAGCACCGCTATCTTATCTTATCTCCTCGATCGCGACGCGGAATCAAACATTGCTTGGCATTGTGGCCCGAATCAAATAAGTGACGTGCCCAAATCAGGCAATACCAGCGTCGACGTGGATCATTGCGCGCATTCCACAACTTCATCCTCAACGTCCATGAGCTCTCAGACCACGGGAAGCGCGTCGACGAAACATGTCTTGTACTCAGAAATTCTCGCCGTCACGTCGACCATGCGCAAGAACTCGCGATGGGCGACGACAACCCATTTTGTGAACACCAGAGACTCAGCTCTTGGTTCCAACCTCGGACTTCGCATATCAAGTCCTTCTATTGCTGCACAGACCAGTGGCAGAATTAGTCGTGAAGCAGACTTAATGACTGGGTTCCAAGAATTGAAACGGTCTCTCAGAGATATCGAAAGTACGTCGCGTCATGATTCTGTCGGATACTACACATACTGACGTGAACAGACACGGACTCCGTCCCACTCCCAACTCTCCTTGCCCCCTTCTTTGCAATGATACGCTCACCTCTATCCACTGGACCCATAACATCTGTTGCTCTATCCTCGTTACATAACTTCTTCGTATGCGGACTCATATCGCCTAATGCCATGTCCCTGGACGTGGCTTTGGCGGAGCTCAGCAGTACCGTCTCACATTGCAAATTTGAAGCAAGCGACTCTTCCGGCGATGAAGTTGTGCTTCTCAAAATCATGACTGTAATTCACGATTGTCTCTGTGGCTCTGTCGGCCAAGTTTTGGGAGACGTGGAAGTCTGCGAGATGTTAGAAACGGTGCTGACTACTTGCTGTCAAATGCGCCTCAGTGGTGAGTTCACTTCGGTTGGATAAATATCATGCCCTGAGATGATCAATGCAGAGACACTACGGAGATGTGCTGAGACTACAATGCATTCACTCGTCCGCACAGTGTTCGGTCGTCTCAAGTTCTTAGATCCCATCGTCGAAGAGTCTAAACTACGTGAAAACGAGACGGAGGACTCAGAGGGTGACCTTAAAATGACCGTTTCGACCAAGGACGTGACCAAGGAGATTTCTCGAGATGAAGAGGCGGAAGTTCACCCGACCCAGGACGAAAAATCTGACGCTGGCGAACCTGCTCTAGATGGCTCAGTTACGCCCGAAAACGGCTTACCCGAGCCTAATTCAATAGACGCACCTCACTCAGTCCAGGCTTCTTCTCCATCTCCATCTCCATCTCCCAAAGCCGAATGTACGACTACGCCTTTGTTCCATCTTGCACTTTCTAATTCAACGCTTTTCAGTTGGACTGCCGTCGATACTGGAACTCATTCGTGTCCTCATCAATGTTCTGGACCCGACAGATCAGCAACACACGGACTCCACTCGTTTGGTAGCTCTAGGAGCTCTCAACGTTGCATTTGAAGAATCTGGTTCATGCATTCCTCAGTATCCTTCCCTAGAAACCCTTGTCGTCGACACAGGATGCAAGTTTCTCTTTCAGTTAGCTCGATCCGACAATCCCTCCGTGCTTCAAACATCCCTTCGAACAATCACCACGCTCTTTGAAACCATGAGGCCTCGACTGAAGTTACAGCTAGAGCTATTCCTAGCCTTCACCATCGACCGCCTCGCTCCCCCTCCAATGAATCGTGCTCAAGCCCTTTCGAAGAAGTCCACAGTGCCTGCTTCTCCGCATCCCGCGACTCCAACATTAGGTCCACCTCCAGAACCCGAAACTGAAGAAGGTTCGGCGACGCCAACTCGAGTTCTCGTTGCCCCCGCGCGTGGTGAAACTCGAGACCAACTATTGGAGGCATTGACTCAAGTATCTCGCAATCCAAGTTTTATGGTCGATCTGTACACCAATTACGATTGTGACATCAATTGCGAAAATATGTTTGAGCGGCTGATTGATTTCTTGACCAAGGTCGGGACTCTTACATGGCACATGGCGTTTTTCCTTCTTTGACATTCCCTCCGACAGTCTGTATATTCTTCCCAATACGCAGGAGTCCTGGACATACAGCAACGAAACGCCCAGTACATGTGCCTGGACATCCTCCTTGCGTTTGTCAATGATATGGCAATGCGGGCTGACGGTGTTCGTTCATTTAGTCATTGTTTTCAAAATGTTGCTGATTTTCCTGTCAGGCAGCGGAAGTCTGGCCGGACGTACGTACCAGCAAGATCAGTCTCGTTTATTGCTCAAACCTTTGATAGGAATATCCCAAGCCCAGCGACCTTGCTGCAGCGAAATCTCAGAAGAAGTTGGTATTAACGGGTGCTGCTAGATTCAACGCGAAGCCCAAGACCGGTCTAGCCTTCCTTGAGGAAAGTGGTCTCATCTACGGAGACGTCTCCCCCGAGGTCACGAAGGCGCAGAGCCTTGCTACCTTCCTAAAAGGATGTGGCCGCATCGACAAACGTCTTCTCGGCGACTTTCTTTCCAAGCCAGATAACATCGACATCTTGAAGGCTTTTATCGGCCTGTTCGATTTCCATGGAGTACGTGCTTAAATATCCACTACTTCAGAACACTTAACCGCTTTGACCACAGAAACACTTCGCTGATGCTATGCGTGAAATGTTGGAGAGCTTCCGCTTGCCTGGCGAGGCTCAACAGATTGGAAGAATCACGGAAGTTTTTGCGTCCGCCTATTTCGCTGCTGGACCTGGTAGGTTGTGTGTTTTAAGCCCAGATGTACAAGGATTCACCCTTTCCCACAGAGGAAGTGAAAAACGAGGATGCAGTTTACGTCCTGGCGTACTCGGTAATCTTGCTAAATACTGACCTTCACAACCCACAAGTCAGGGTATGTAGTCGACCCCTTGTGTAGTGACCTATCTCATCCCCTTCATTAGAAACGCATGACGATCGAAGATTACAGGCGTAATCTACGAGGCGTCAATGGCGGCAGCGACTTCTCTGAGGAATACTTGGTACTGAGACGATTCTCCCATTCAATAATTTCACTCACCCTGATCATTTATTTTCAGCAAAATATCTACGACTCCATTCGCAAGCGCGAGATCATCATGCCAGAAGAGCATTCAGGCCAACTCGGTTTTGAATATGCTTGGAAGGAACTATTGGCTCGTTCTCGGAAGACAGGTGGGTGTTAATTCGGTTCCATATCGAGTCCCACTAATGCAAATCAGGGAACTTCATCATGTCCAACGCTGCGTACTTTGATATAAGCATGTTCAAGGCTGTGTGGAAGCCTGTCATCTCTGCTATTGCCTACGCTTTCATCAGTTTTGACGATGACTATATCATACAACGAGCGATCGCTGGATTCAGGCAATGCGCTACCCTAGCGGGTCGCTTCAACTTACCGGATGTCTTCGACTTTGTGGTCGTTTCCCTTTCGCAAGCTACTGGGCTCCTATCTGACTCTCTGCCAAGTCGAGTGCCCATTTACCCCCTTGTCGACGTTGAAGGTCAGGATATCACAGTCTCTACACTGTCTGTCAAGTTTGGTACGAACTTCAAAGGCCAGTTGGCGGCAGTTGTATTGTTCAATATCGTCAACGGGAATGGGAATGCGCTCCGGGAAGGTTGGACCCAGGTGCGCTTGCTCGCGACGTAGTCAATCGCTTCTCTGACTTGGTCCTCCGTTTAGATCTTCGAGATGTTCCAGAACCTTTTCTTGCACTCTCTACTGCCAACACGAATGCTCCAGATGGAGGATTTCCTTGGAGGCGTATCCATGATTCCCCTCCGTGGTAGCCAGCCAGCCCCTACCCAACAGCGTAGTGACGGAGGCCTTCTCTCTGCCCTTTCTTCATACCTCATGACACCGTATTCGTCGAGCTCCGATCAATTGGTTCCTGACGCGACCGACTCGGACGTTGAGAACACGCTTTGCACCATCGATTGCATAACTTCATGCAGATTGGATGAACTGTACAGCCAGATAATGTAAGTCTAATTATGTGGTCAGTTTAGGATGGTGTATAACAGGCTACAGGCAACTCGACCTGGAGGCATTGATTGCTGCCGTCCGTTCATTAGAAGCCCTTGCTCATGAAAGGACCGTGGCCAAATTCAAGCAAGAATCTGACGATGGGCCATTGTCTGTTGATGGTGATGAATATGCACTTCCTTACGACCCGGCATCGGTATTCCTCTTGGAAACCATGGTGAGCATAGCATGCCAGAATCCCGAACGCATCGACGAGATTTGGTTAGTCTTCATCCCATGACATACACTGTGTACTGATATCAACAATGAATCTAGGCCGATTGTGTTTGAACACCTTTCTGCTCTATTGTCATCAGCAAATCATTACAGCATCTTGTTGATTGAGAGAGCTGTTGTCAGTCTTCTGCGGTTGTGTCTCATACTTGCTCCGAAGGTGGGTTCACTGAAACTATCTAATCACCTCCATCCTTATCGCGAATACCTCACAGCCCTCACTCCGCGATCAAGTCTATGTCTCTTTCGACCTCCTTGCTGGCTTACCAGGAACTGCCATAAATTCCGTCGCAGAACAGATAGTCTCGGGCGTCACACTGCTGATCCAAAGGCATCCGGACATAGTACGGTATGCCCCCCGTTTTTGGTATCGTATGCAAGTCTATTGAACTCCTGTTTTCTAGGTCGCAGACTGAGTGGAATGTGGTCTTTGCTTTACTTCGTTCGACTATGTCACATACAGAAGCTGCTCGTCTGTCGTTTGAGTTCATCACTACCGTGTGTTGCGACGGACCAGGACAAGTCGTCACGCCAGACAACTTTTCTGGTCTCATCATGGTGCTCGACGACTATGCCACTGCCGCCAGTAGAGCCATAGAATCTCAACAGATGCGTGGTCGTCAAAAGCAGCAGTTGACCTCAGCGCAGTACGTTGCAAATTATCATCTAGTGAAACGATCTTCTTACTTCAGCATAGATCTCCCATAATCGAGCGTGGACACAAAGCTATTGATATCATTTTCGACCTCAAGAAATTCCTTTCGCCCTTCCTGGAATCTAATCTCTCTCAGGGTCAAGGTGAGTCGCTCGCGACCACATTTGGATGGAATCCCCCTAAATACGGTGCATCCTAGTATGGCGTCAACATTGCCTCCCTTTGTTAGCTGCACTAGGCAGGCAATCAAGTAATGCCGCTCGAGAAGTTCGCTACAGCGCGATAAGTCAACTTCAACGGATGCTTTTAGGCCCTCACATGGTTTTCGAGAAAGCCGATCACAGCCAAGTCGAAGAAATATTCAATCGTGTCTTGTTCCCTCTCCTTGATGATCTTGTTAAACCTCAGGTCAACCAACGGGACCCTCAAGGCATGCCAGAGAGTCGCCTGCGAGCTTCTGCTCTGCTCTGCAAGGCTTTCATGCACTTCGAGGTCCGCGAGAGCGAAGCCAGCGCCGATATTAGGATACTTTGGATACAGGTTCTTGATTTGCTTGATCGACTGATGAACATGGACAAAGCGGATCAACTTGTGGGTTCAGACTTTGTGGTGTCTGTCCAATTCTGATGCTTCTAATCGTCTAGTACGAGGCTGTTCCCGAATCCCTCAAGAATGTCCTTTTGGTAATGAACGCGGCGGGTTTGCTCGTTCCTCCTTCTACGGAGAACGACCAACGGACAGAACAACAGCGCACACTGTGGACTGCGACGCACGAAAGGATGGAGCGGTTCCTACCCGGATTCCTCAGTGATATCGTCCTTCCTCAGGAGTCCATGGCTCCATCTGCGTAAAAATACACTTCTCTTCCTCTTTCGCGCGTCTAGATTGTGGGACAGAACCGGCTTATATATCATTGGCACAAAGAGCTCTCGTAGATTTACTGAACAAATAATCGCCAATTTCGCAACGAATCTTCAGGCGCCTTTGGAATTCACCATTTATTCCTGGTAGAAGGACGAAAGTGGTCGGTTCAAATCCCACTCAGCAACGTCATTTAAGAACTTCCAAAAGTATCGTCAAGATCTTCAGCACTGTCTCCATGAAGATAAAGCGGGGCGGGCAATTCCAGAGCTATCTCGAGAGTGTAAAATTCATAATCCGATCCCCAGGGTTTGGGGGGAGCGGGGCACTGGAAAGCATGACCTTCAGGAATTACAAAAACAAAATATTTTTGTTTGGCCACGAGACGGTTGGACAGGAGCGATAGTCCGTTAGCACTCAATGAGTACTTCGAGGATGTGGTCATATGGAAGGCTACGTCGAGATCGTCGGATAGGCGGATGTACGAGTCGAAGGTGGGGTTGTTGGCTTCTTCCGGTAAGTAGTACACGGACGCGTCGCGTGTGCGATCAATGTGCATCGTTGAGGAATAGGTTTCGACACGTTTTGGATGCATAGGTACGATCTGGATCTCCGAGTCGTCGCTGCGCTTCATGACTGCTGAGTCCTCAGATAACACCATCTTCTGTAGTACGAGTTCACCGCCTAAGGTGGACTCACAAAGCTGTTCATGACACCAATTCTCGAAGGCCCATCCTCGCATGACCGCAGCCGATCTAGGCCCACTCGTCTTTTCCAAGAAACACTGGTGGGCATCTGCCCCCTTTTCACGGAAATGTTTCCACAGTTTGCGATAGATATAACGAGACGCTATGGCGTGGACCATCCAGTCGGGTCGGATGTATTGGATAGATGTTGGGTCAGGAAGGGGTTTGGCTCGGAGCGTTTGGATGAGACAGTCAGAGGCGATGGGATGAGCTTCATGGGGTTTACGGAGTAAGTCGGCAAGGGTTGGTATATCGAGGTAGGTAATCTGGTTCTGAACCTCCCTTTCGTGATCGCAAATCCCACCCAATACGGCCGTTCGTATGGTGCGTATGTCGCGCCCATAGAGGGAGATCCAAGTGTCCACCTGGTCGACAGAGCAATCAGGGTATATTGAGAAGAAGCTACTCAAAGATTGAGAAATTAGAGTACCAGAGTATGACGGCGGTGCGCCATGAAGTATTGGATGAGTTCAGACTTACAAGTTTAGCATTTCACTGCGTGATAAGGGGTTCATCACGAGCATACTGGGGCGCCGGTGTTTCCGCCAGTTGTAATAGTTCGAAAGCAGGGGCGCGGTGGCATGGATAGGGAAAGCTGGCGATGCCAGTACGAGTCCAGGTGGTGGAGGACCAGCCATATCGTCCACGAGCGCTGGGATCCTATGGAAGACGGTGTTGCGCAGGCATTCAGGTTTCCCGACGGTGAAAACCCCATCGTTCGCAAAGACGTATGTCGTTTCGAAATACTGATAGATTACTGGTTGCTTTTGGGAGAGATAGCGGATGAGGAGGTAGAGCAAGAAACAGCTTTTTCCTGGGATTAAAGCGGTTGGATGATCCACTGAGGTTCGATAAATGTCAATACGTACCGATACCAGGGTGACCTGTCAAAATGAGACCAGAATCCGCATGATTGGGGGAACTCCGCAGCGCCAGGATACGTTCTTCAAAATAACGATATCGCGGAAGAACAATGAGCTTGAGATGTGGATTGAACGACTCATAGGTGAATGGGGGGATATGATCTCCTAATTGGATGAACTCGGTTTTGTTGGAGTCAATGGATATGGGATTCTCTCCGTCCGTCCAGAAACGCCTGTGGAGTTTCGCCAAGGCATCGTTAGGATGGACATGTTCAAGAGCATCTGGGTGCGTCTCGAGGAGGCCGTCCATGTGTGTGATGGTGGGGTGAATGAATGACAATTTCAAAGGACTCAACTTCATTGTCCGCTACCTGTACAACCGCCTCAGCGACAACACAAAGGACATCCGTAGTCTAATGTATAAATAATCCATGTCTAAAGCTCCACATCCATTTAAAGGAAGTATTCAGAAAAATTTCATCTTCGACAGCCTGTGGGCGAAGGAAGACATTAATATTCAATCGGGAGGAGGGGTGGGTGTTTACTTACCTTACTCGGACGTATACCGAGCCGAGCATGACGACCGGCGCGATCACGAAGGCAAGCAACCGTTGCAGAAGGGAGGTGTTTCGCATCCCCCAACCTGACTGTGCGCCGCCAAAGTGAGCGGTCAACAGGAGGAGAGGGAACAAGAAGTATCCGGAGAGTCTGTAGGGTTTCTGTGTAAGTGGGTAGCTTGAATTTTTGGGCGTGAATGGATAGAGTGCTGACCGATGGTACTTCCATACAAGCTTTGCTTTCATCCCGCCTCCGAATGCTGCGCCCCCGAACCATACACTACCACCGCCCAAGAGGACTTGGAAGATCAACCAGATTATACAGAGAAGCCCCATCGTCTACTCGACCCGTCAGTGCGTCGAATTTCAGAGAGAAGGGTAGAACGAGGGCATACCCCATGCCATGATGCAAAGTGATCTCTACCATTGAGGGATTTGTTATACCAAACGGCAAACGTACCCAGGAGAATCGATGGGAACGCGAGGAAAAAGATGGCGAGGTGGTGACGAGCGAAACCAGCAGCTTTGGTTTTAGGTTGTGAAGTAGGTTGTAGCGTTAATATCCCTGGAACCATGACCCGGTGAGATCGCCAAGAACGAGAGTCTGATAGATAAACGCACCATATGTGATAAGTGCGATAGAGAAAGTCTGGAGCAGGGGGTGGATTGCGAACCATCCGTGAGCCTTTGGATCGTTGCTCAGCTCCGCGTACCAGGATATGATTAGGAAGACCTATAACTCCTTAGTTCAATCTCGACCTCCCTTAGCGTATCCCTGCAGAAATAACATACCGCCGAAGCCGCCTAAAGGACGCCGTCCATTATCAACCAAGAAACTTGGTCAGAGGTGGGAAGCGCAACTCACCAACCCTGCCAATTTCGCCAATGAATCTCCAGGCCTGCCCTCAGGCTTCAACATTTGTTCCTCTTTGCCCATGCTGTCCTGAGCTTTGGTCTGATCCTGGCCCTGAGGAAGAAGGAGTTCGTAGTCCTCTTGATTGGCGGTCTCGGGTGACGTGGAGGACATGTGTGGTTATTATATAGGTTGGTGGTTGGGTGGGAATGGCTCCGGGAACGGAGGGTTTGCTGATTAGGCTTTTATGAAGGCGCGCCCGGACATGATTGGCCTTGAGAAAATTCTCGCAGTCGCAGTGAATGATCGTTGCATGTCGTGGAAAGCTCGTACGCATCGAGCCAATAGGAACGCCCATAAATCATCAGACATCATGAACATTGCACCGTGTTTCACGCCTTTATGATTACCCCAAGTCCGAACATATTTCTATCTTTACCAGGTTCTCTCCTATACCTTATCTACATTAGGACAGTGGTCAACTCGCGATAGTTTGCAAACCAGGAAACTTGGCACGATGGGACCAACAGACTCAACAGAACATGTAGACCATCCCCATGCCCGTGGGATGGATGACATGATTCGGGTTGTTGATGTACAGAGAGGATCGACTGTCATCCTCCTCCCGTCATAGAGGCTGGAATTCGAGCCTATTGTTGATGCGCCAGGACAACGAAGGAGGTCAGCTCCTGTGGCGAGAGCGTCTCGTATGCTTCTAGGAGCTCGTCACCAATTCCGAGGCAGGCAATGGCTAACGACGTCTTGGGACCACACTCAGCCAATCAGCCAATCCATCCGAGAAATCCCCACCGGCGGAGAGAAGACCTCTACTTCATCGTGGTGCTCGGCGCGTACAGGTCAATGGTGTGGTAATGTTCTGCATTTGGAAGGCTGAAAACATGGCTTGAACAAAAAAAAGCAGACGGAGGGGATAAGGACAACGCACCATCAAATGACCGTAGCATCTCCCAATTAATACCAATGCATCTGTCAGTCACGATTGCTTCGATTCAGTTTTGCTTGACGAGCGCCACAAGTTCGGCTTCTGCATCTCCGGGAGCCTATAAGAAATAATGAGAAAGGAATTCAGAAAGATTACAGAGTAATCAGAGTAACATGCCTGATGGTGGTGGAATCCAAACGCGTCGATAAGTGGCTCCAGGTACTCGATGACCCAGACGGGTCGTGTGAGGCGGTACGGTCCATCGAAAGCAAAGACAAATGTGGCGAGGATGCTGAGGAAATGAGTAAGCCGGTTGAAAAAGATGAGGAGGGGGTCTGGTGCTGGGTATAGATAGTGCCCCCGCGGGTTGCAGCTTCGCAAGCAGCAATCCGAATACTCTAAGATAACAATGAAAGGCTGATGAAAAGTAAGTACATAAAAGGTGGAAGGCTGATGTTACGCACCCAGCATCTAAGTACCCCGATACAAAGCGGACACCTTCACCACTTTGCGAAGCCCTCCCTGGTAGCTAAAGCTTGAAACGACATTTTCTGCGCGGCTGGATCAACTATCTATATGTATGGATTAAAGAATAAAAGGAGACAGGTATTAGTAAGCAGTGTGCACGCACCTTCCAGAGCCTATACTGTAGGCTATTGATATTGAGACCCATACCAGCGAGCCTTCATTCCAAATCGGGACACGGGAAACGCGATCACGTGGCGATCGGCCCTTTTCCCGTTTCAAATTCGAACTTTGCAATCTTAACCACTACCACCACGATCCCAGTGTGCCTATACTCGATTAATCTTCAAGATAAATGCTCAAGTCCTACAATTATACCTCGGGATATGGATCTGACGGCTACTATTCTGACTCGTCGTCCTTGAGATATTCCTCGCCCTACTCTAGCAGCGCTGGTTCAAGTGAGTTAGTACATTGCCATCTTATCTATCTGGCATGGTGCCAAAGGAAGTTTGCTCGAGCCTTACTTTAACTATAGAAGAAGATCTGTATCTTGTCGAGAATGTCGATTTTGACACCTTTCTCGCGGCTGTGTATGGTCTCTCGAAGGCGGATTTCCAATACATCCAAGGAAGAACTTGGACCTTGCACCCGGCTCATCTACTCGCCTTTGAGGAAGCAGCGTCAGAGCTCAAGATGTACTCCCCTCTCAAGGCTCTGTTCGACAACTTCTACAAAATCATACTCGTCAAATACCCTTCCATTGACATCGAAGTCCTTGTCTTTGGTCCCACCCAGCTCGAAGCGACCTACTCTGGCACTAAGCGTAACCCCGATGGGCTTTTCATCCCTAAGAACCTACCCAATCCCGAGAAACCGACTTGGCAATTCTGTAAAGCTTATATTGAGGTAGAGGTATCCAAGGTGAAGAACCTCGACGCCGTGACGGAACCTGAGAAGAAAGTGATGTCCCTCGGCGGGATCGAAGTCGGCAACGTCAAGGCCGCGTCGCCTCGTCTCCCACAATCTCATACGACAAAACGAACGAGATATGTGCTTTCCTGCACCAGAAAATCGAAGACGATCCGATCTGCTGCAGGAACTTCCGCTCCTATCGCCGAACATCCTGACGACAACGACAATACTCCTTCTCCCCTTCCCTCCACCACCGCTCTGGTATCGACCGAAGCTTCTGGTCAACATGGTCCCTCGACTCGGACCTCCGGTAAGCGTCGCCGTGATGCTGAGGAAGAGCCCCCTAGGAAACGTCACCAAGCCATGAAGGAGACTCAAGGCGCGTCTTTTGCCTTGGAGTGCCTCTCGTCAAACTCTCGCCGCTGGACCACAGGGATCCTTGTTCGTGGACGCCGTATCACTGTACAGTACTTTGACCGCTGCGGGAGCATCTCCAGTACTGCTTTCGACTTCAAGAAAGAGCCTAAGAAACTCGCGCTCCTCTTGCTTGGCATTGGAAAGGCTTCCCTTCTTGAACTCGGCTTCGAACCATTCATCGTCCCATCGGGTGCCATATCGATTGAGCGGCCCTTGCCGACACCGAAGGATGCAGACCTCCTCATCCCCCCTCCACCCAAACGGACGGACGATACGATAGGGAAGCTCAATCTCTATGAAGGGCCAACTGTCCCCGATGAAAAGACTTGGTCGCGTTTCGTTATCTCTGACGAGCCGCTCTACGTCTACTGTGGCTTGAATGGTCGAGGTACGATCGTGTTCCCCGGTCGCTTCGAGAAGAATGAACAGAAAGAAGGGAAAGAAGATGAACTGCCCAGAGAGAAAAGGTCTACAACGAAGGGTAATGCGAAGGAATTGGGTGAAGCCGACGACATCGCTAAGCTGAGCTGGCC
>BEWF01000627.1:0-37609 GCA_002583695.1 Pleurotus salmoneostramineus | reverse complement strand
TTAAGATCTGGGAGTGATCCGGCAGCAGTCTATGTTGTCTGGCTGGCGGTTAATGAGCTTACGGTTGCTCACTCAGATTTCGTTAATTTTGTTATGCTTCTCGCATTGCACCGTTGAATTTTGGGATTTTATTGTTATTTTGTATTTGCTAAGTCTCAGTCGCGAGGGGGTGTGTTGGAGTTTGAGAGTTAACCCGAGACGCGACTAGACTTGATGCCTGATTACTCATCTTATTTGAATAGGAGTTTCTATATTGCTTATTTTATTCTAGACTAGTCTACCTGTACTGTATTTAAGGCCGCGGATGTTGGCCTGTTCCAATGTCGAATTCTCGTATCACAACATGGTCAAATGGGACTCGTACGCCGTGCCGTGGCAACGGCCCACAGACCAAGTTGTCAATGGCATTATGTCTTAGTACTCCCCAGCTCCCACGCCACCGACGCGTTTGCGGGGCTGGAGTCTGGAGACCCGACCGGTGACCTCAGGGTGACCTCGGGAATCAGTTGGAAAAGTCTGGTTGATTCAACCCCCTCCAAGAAATTTTAGAGCTTTTATCGCCCGTTTCCTCCCATCAAATAAACATGATACGCATCGCGCACGTTAATTCGCTGATCAATTTCCGTGGCGGATTAAAAGTCCTGGCGCGGTCGTCGCTGGACCCACTGAACGTTGGCATGCACCCCAATCTGGACCTCACATTTGTTTTGACCGTTGGACAGGTCTTCGACAAATTCAATAGACGATAGAACTATCACTCTTAATAAGATGGGTAAATAGGTTTCATTATGGGACTGGCAAAGAATCGAATTCGAAGTTGGCGTTCTTCAGTTACACGACAGAGGACAGGAGTAAACGAAACTCACTTCAAGAGGACAGGACTTATTTAAGGTAGTAGACCCGCATGTCACCAGTTTGTATCCGTTTCACCTTCGGTATGGCCCTTTCCAGGCTGACCAGATCTTGGTCATGGAGGGGCTGCCTTTTTACTCCTCCAACGGAAACGTCGTCGACACTTTCAGCAGGGAGCCATGCCTTCAGCCAGCGCTTAGCGGCAGGAATGGACTTGTGCTTGGGACAGAGTGCATAAGGAGGGAGGATGATGTGCCTCAAATATTTGTACTGTCGAGATTGAGGAACCCTGGCCAAGAAATCGAAGAGTTCGTAACCACTGATGTCAAGTGTTTCAATGCTTTGAACGTCGGTGAAAGGAATTGTGTAAGCGACGAAGTGGGCGGATGGGAAGACTAGTGAGTATTCGTCGTTGGCGGAAGTGAGAGTAGCAGTACAGCTAAAAATCCATCCACGAAGTGTGAACCTGCAGAGAGGCACGCGGGTAGCGTGGAAGAAGTGTTGTTGGACTTTACCCATCCAATCGTAGATGTCGGTGGTATCAGGCAATTTCACCGATAGTTTATGCAAATGGGGGGTCTCCATATACTTGAAAATATCTGTTAAGTGGAGGGTTTGCTCTATAAACTCGAAATTGATGGAGCGCAAGCTAGGGAAAAGGGAAGAGAAAGCCGGACTACGGGGTTTCCTTGGTGCAACTTGACGGGAATCGAAGCAAATATGCAAGGACTCGAGTCTCACAAGCGGTTTAATGAATTCGAGGACTGATGACAATGTGACAAGATACCGGCGGTTGGGAGGAGAGTGAATGCCCCAGCCAGTGGAGAGGGTGAGGTCCCGAAGATTGAGAATCCAACTAGGGCTCTTCGGGATAGAACCTCGCCCGATATGTAATGACCGGAGGCAGGGAGCGTCACCACCGAGAAAATCGTTCGGAACGACTAAGTTACCACATAGGACGAGAGCTGTAAGCCGAGGCGTAGGCTTATTGAGGCGAGACAAGAAGTCGTTTGTGCAGTCAGAGATGGTGAGGTCACCCAGCCGCTCTGGGGTATCGATAAGGGCGTCCAGGAGAGGTTCAATCGGCTGACTACATTTGATCTCCAAGGTAAAAGGCCGCGTCCCAGAGCGATTGATGAATTGCTCGAGTGACACCCCACGGGTTCCGGACAAATTGCACCATATTGACGTGTCAGACAAGGATGCACTCCGCCATTGTCGACAAACATGCGTCACAGGCCGTCGGAACTCGAACGCGCGACAGGCCCAGTTACATCTTTCGGATTCGGCCAAGATGCGAAAAATCATTCCTAGGATTTCCCTTGGAATCTTCCTAGTCGCACAGCGCGCGTGGTTTCTTTCTTCGCAGATACGACGCATTGCAGCGAAAGCTGCGTCAATCCTAGCAGTGAATGCCTCTTCAGATGCCGATGGTAGGTCAAGCATGGTTGCTTCCGCCATGGCCAAGTTGACGGCCCCTCTGCAGCATTGCGTCAGACTCGTTTCTTTGGACAGCAAAATGAGGGGACGCACAGGTAAAACCTTAGACAAAAGACGTTTTACACGTTAGGCGTCAGACTTTAGAGTTGTTCGCTTGTTGATTTTGGCATCCTAGGGTCATCCACACAGATCCCACGCCACAGACGCGTTTGCGGGGCCGATGCACGTTGTCTGCCCTGACCGAGTCAAAATATTACTATTAGACAAGGAGATTGAAGTACAACACAGTTGTTTATTTTATACAAAATCATCTCTCAAATGAGATCAGTCAGTAATAAAGAAATGGAAGCGAGATTGCCGCTTGTCAACCTTGTTCCATGTCACGGGGAGTGTCTTCTCAAAGTTCACGATATCTTTATCGTTGAGACGTTCTAGCCCATCAAGCACCAAATCTTCAACGCCTCCGGGAGTCATTCGAGTTTTCAGCCAACGCTTGGCAATAGGGATGTGTTTGGCCTTGGGAACGAGGATGGACGAAGAAAGGATAACATGTTTCAGAGATGGGTATGGAGGGGGGTCGGAAATGGCTTCATCGAGAGCGCTGAGGAAGTCAAAGTGACAAACTTCGAGTGTGTCGATACTCTGAAGGTCGCTGAATGGTGGTTCAGCATTAGGGTTGAATGGAACGGTGTTATATCTGAGAGTGTGTTCGGCGTTCGCAGATGTGAGGGTAGCCTGGCAGCAGCGAGGGGACCCATCCCACTTCAGTTTGCATAGAGAGGCACTAGTGGCTTTGATGAAGAATTTATGGGCACGATCCATTCTGTCAACAGCACCAGTTTCGATGGGCCAGTTGACGTGGAGGCTATTCAAAGAGGGTACTTCAAGATGGTTGAATATATCCATCATGCGCAAAGTTTTGTCGACGAATTCGAAGTTGATGTGACGCAGGTTCGGGAGGAGTACTGCAGCAGCACGGTTCGAGTATTTCGCTTGTCCGATATCCCGACGGAACTGAAAGCATATTTCCAAGTCTTCAAGTAGGGTGAGGGGTCTGAGGAAATCCAAGACGGAACGCGGAGAGATTGGGCTGCCTCTGGTGGATGCTGGACAGATCCCCCAATATTTGGAGAGTTTAAGGCAGCGTATATTCCTTAACCAGCCTGGATTCAGCGGTAAAGAGCCTTGTGCGATGGAGAACGATTGGAGACGAGGAGCATCACCGCCAAGGAAGTCTGGGGGGATGGAGAAGGTACCCTCCAACGATAATCTCGTGAGATGGGGGGTGGGTTTATTGAGGCGAGCGATAACTTCATCAGTGCATGATTTGATGCATAGATCGCGTAGCCGATGAGGACAATCGATGAGCGCATCTAGTTTGGGCTCCGTTGGTACGTGGAATTGGATCTTCAAAGGCAGGGCTGCCGAACGATTGAGGAACCGTTCAAGCCAAAAGCCCCTAGCCTCCGTCAGGTCGCACCAAAGCGAAGGTTCGCTCAGTGCTACCTGGCGCCATTGCCGGCAGACATGGGCCACAGGCGGCATCCACGACCAAAACTTCTCTAAGAAGAATAATCTGTCAATGGGAAAGCTCGCGACGATGCGAAATATCATGACGAGAGCTTCTTTCGGTAGTTCTTTGGTCAGACTGCATGCTTGATTTCGCTCCTCGCAGACGCGTCGCATCACAGCGAAAGACGCGTTGATCTTCTCATTGAACTCCTTCTCCACAGGCGTCGATAGAGGCGTATCGGACAGAGTGGTCACGGTAAAGTCAAGGTCGACTTTCGGTTGTCGATGACGCGTTCTAAATCCGCAGATTAGAGAGAACCCTCGTGAATTAGGATGTAGGTTTGATCAACGCACCGAAACTTTGCCATAAGCATCTCTGCCATGACGGTTTGGCAGACCATGGATCCGGGAAGAACTTCTTCTCATTGCCAAAATCAGCAAATCGGCATTTTTCATATATATCCCACGCCACAGACGCGTTATTAGGAGGTCACGACAGGGATTAGTTACCAATCGAAAGATCCACGACCTCGACTTTCCCCCCATTCGTGAGGTACAAGCTCAAAACCGCCTCGTCCAGCCTGTATCGATCAAACAAGGGTTCCCATCCACAGCCAATCTCGCTCTGCCACACGACCGTCCAATCTCGAAAGCGGTGGGTAGAGGTACTATGCAGGATCGTCAAAGCATTAGATCGCGGTGCGTTCGAAGGCAGAATAGCGAGTAAGTGCGTGGCTGGTGGTTCGGTCCTAGTACGTTGGATTTCGTGATGTGTAACGGACACCAGCTTTCCTCGTTTACCGATGACGGTCGGTGTGCTGGTGACGTTGTTCTTGTCACCATCAATACTAAGCGGAAATGGTACCCGAGTCCACTCGATGCCTCCTTTGGCGTTCGTGCCTTTCCAATAGTGATACCATCTCTCGACACCGTCAGCGGTGGTATTCTCTCGATTTAAAACGTGAACTCGGCCATCGGCATCGACGGTCTGGGATTCTTGATTGAGAATTCCACTGTAGCGCACGTCTCATGAGTTACACACGAAAGTGCAGAACACAGATTATGCATACCCAAATTTCGGAATTGAAAAGACAGCTATTCCAGGTGAATTGGGTTGAACGGTATTCCCGACGCGGATGTCATCCATATGCGATAAACCAAAGAGTTCGCTTTGGCTAGACACGCCAGAAACATCTTCGGATGTAGAGTCGTTTGCGTGCAAGTTAGCGATAACTTGACCCCACGTATTCTTCCACGTGAAGCCGAGGTCGGGAGAGTAGGCGTAATTAAGATCATGGTTCTGTGGCGACTCATGAGATCAACAATTCGGCAGAAATCCGTGAAGGTGAAACTCACATTCTCTGGGCCATTGGGACCCGCCTGGACGGCTACATCCTTTCCCGTGTCATTGATGAAATCGCGATAGGTCCTGTACCATTCCATTTACGTCAGCGACTACTTGGCCTAGCGGAAGAGAACCCCAAGCAAGCACCAAGTTACGTGAAGGTTGCTCAGAGGGTCAAAGTCCAGACCATTGATATAGGCGTTATCTGCGCGGAAGCGTCAGAGTTTTACTCTAGAAAACGCATATTTCGAGATTCGCACTGTTGACGCCCTAAAGCCAGTTTAGTCAGGTAACCACAGATGCGTAGGGTGCTCACGTACAAGCAGATATTTTCCAACTAGAGACCATCGACCGCTGAACTGTTGGGTCGAGGACGAGGCATTTCCAGGGTAGTAATGATATATCCAGTCATCACCAAGACCAGATCGTCCCACACGAAGTTCCAATAGTAGATCAGGTTCAAGAGAGGTGCCCTTGCCCTTCTCCTTGGGTGGAATCCGCAAGAACCGTGGATACGTGACATTGATAAAGTGAGTTGATTTTTCTAGGGATTCAAGGCCGGGTAAATGATCCTAAGAGCGATGGGTCAGCAAAACGGAGTCCAGTAAGTGATCGGATGTCGGACGTACGAGGATGGGTTGGAAAAGACGAGACGACCACTCAAATCGAGTTGGATGAGTGGCCAAACCGGGGACAGACGCTCGGTAACGCAAAGGGTTGTCATGTTGGTCAAATATTAGGTGGACTGTACCATCCGTCGGGGAAATACCAAGCGAGATGCTAGCCGAGAAGTAGTCATGAGTAAAGGAAGCCACCAGTTGAAACGGGGAAATGATGGTCGTACATATCATGACCATCGTCTTCAGTTTGGTTATAGTCAGTGAGAGTGAGCGACTCGAACTAGTAGGGAGTAAAATAAAAGCATAAGAACGCAAATAATCCGATGGGCTGTTTTGATGACATACTTGCCTGTTGCTCGAGGCATCAAGTGACCGCCGCGAGATGACAGCGTGTCGAATAGAGGCATTCAAAGGGGTTGCCTGCCAGAATGCAGCGTATTGAAAGCCCTTGTACGTTATTAGGGCATCTTGTTGAAACGACTCGCCATTGAGTCTGTTGGTCGTGGCTGGGTCAGGACCAAGGGTGGCGACGTCAACCGAGGTGAGAGAAAAGCATGCGGCTAAGCACCAAGGCCACAGGAATATTGAAGAGAGTCGTGCCATGATATTCAATGGAAGGAAGCTTCTCATGGTGGTGGAATATTTATATGATATACGGACCGTCGTCTGCCACGGTGACGGACCGATGGGTGTAGCGAGTTCGGAGTCACACGACAGAACGATAAACGTTTATCCGTTTACTCTACAGAAATCTAGCAGAAACTCGGTCAGATACGTGACCCCCATAAATGAGTCCCTTTACCTCTCACTCCGGGAATGCATTACTTCGACCAGGTTACGTACAACTCGGGTCAACCTGACAGGCCAGCGAAAAGGTTTCGACACGATGGTGCTTTGAGCTTCGGCTTCAGGCCTCAAGGCCTCAAGTCTCTATTTAGTAGCAGATCCACGAGACTTGTGAGTAATACAGTCACTTTGGGTTGAATAAGAACTTGATGAGAACTTGAGAAAACCACAAGAAAACTTTTCTTGTGTTAGAAAACCATCATTCGTGAGTTTCAAGTGAGTTTGGCTATTATAATAAGCGCCCGACGCGATCGGTGGGCTGTACAAACTTTCGGAAAGGCATCGCGACTTGGTTTCGTACCACCACCACGGGTTGTCCTTATCTCCGTCAATACCTCTTCTCGATGTCAACCGCAGCGACTAAGGTTGGAAATTCACCGGAGCTCTGCAAAACAATAGCATCTTGGGCGTCGGGCTCATCTTTGCGCGCCCTTTCTCTGACTTCAAAACACTTTTTACGACCCATCCGAGCGCGACTCTTTCGTGCATTGTATTTTACCGACTTATCCCAGGCAGGCGCGGCATGCAGGACCATTTGCGAGTCCGAGGCCCTCCTGACTCACATACGCGCGATCTATGTTCTCACCAACGCTCACAGGACGCGTCAAACCAGTAGGACTTTGTCCGTTAACTACGACCACTGGCACGCGATAACTCGCGTTCTCAAGCAGACTCCGAATCTAGAAACTGTTCTTTTAGCGGATCCGACGTTCGAGAACACTTGGGTGTTCAAAGAACTTGGCCAACCTCCCTTTCAGGCAAGGACGGTGAAAGTACAGTTTGATTGGGATGAGAACCTGGTAGAATTTCTTGCGACGCAGCGAGAGTTGAAGGTTTTGGAGACCTCCTGTCCAGACCCTTATCGCCACCTCTACCCGCACGACAGAGACGAAGTATCTGGTTCACGCAGCCCGACACCGCAGATGTTGCACTTACCTACTATCCCTGTTGGTCGTGACGTTCAATTTCTCCCTGTGCTCGAGAAATTGGAAACCCAGCTTCATATTGCTCAGCAAATCCTGGCCCCCTTCCCCGGCCGAACGCATTTCCCGCCCCTCAAATGCTTGCAGATCAATCGCCTCGGAATGGCCGAAGTGTCGCTGCTTTCGTTCCTACCCAATTTGCGCTGGGTCCATAAGACCATTCGATCTCTTCAAGTTGAACTTCCCGAGGCCATCGTGTGGCAATGTATGGACATTATCACTCAGACTACTCCGAATATCCAGTGCATTGGGATCCTTGCCCTACCCAGTACTCAGGTAAGTTGTCCCTTTTGTGTCGTTGCCTCTATGGTTGCGCTGAAACATAATCTATTCAGCTCCATCTCTTGACCGGCTCACTGCTACGCCTGCCGCACCTGGTCGCGCTCGAGGTCGATGTAACATCCTGGGGTCATCATCCCCCGCAACCACCGGCTCAGCGTGCCCTGGCGTCGTTGTTTCGGACGTTCGCTCCTACGTTACGTACGGTAGGGTTTTGGGTCAACGGCAAGAGATGGACATGGAGAATCAACAAGCCACCTGCTCACGAGGCTGTGCTGAATTGGGACGGTAATCCGGAGGGACAGGGTAAGTGGTACGGTGTGATGGATGGTGGGGATTATATCTATTGGCAAGATATGTAACGTGCACCAAGAAACCTCTTTTGTGTAACTTATCTCTTGAATGCTTTGTTTTGGAAGCACAGGCCACCCTGCCGAGGGACACAGCAAATGATCAATGCATGAGGTCCATCACTGTGACTCGTGCTGGAGTGGCGTGGAGTCGGGGGTGGTATAAATAATGAGATTGCAAAAACCACAAACCTCAAAAGCTAGAACTCAAACCTCTACCGAGTAAGGTGGGTAATGAATCAAAACGATCGTGAAACGAGAGCGGCCGGTGATGCAAATACTGTCTTGAGGAACATGAGAGGCTGAACGGATGATGAAACGACGCAATGAGAAGGCAAAGGCGAGCAAGTCGAGCGGCGGACTTAGAGATCACAGAAGAGAAAAGAAAGCAAAGGGAACAGGTAACTTGTATTTTTCGCTATGGAATATGAGCCATTTTATAGAAAACCGTGTTGCAGAGAGCAACAGAGGGTGTGTGTGTACGAAGGAAAGTGTAAGTATAAAACTTCAAGGGTCCACATGGAATAGAGTGCCGAAAAGGATTTTTTAAACATGTCCGCGTGTGATAGAGTACCGAAAAGTCCAGGAAGGTGTCGGAAAATACAGAAGGGGGAATACGGGCGCGATGCGTAAGGTAGGGATCGAGGGATGCGGAGGGAGAGCGGAGAGAGAGAGGTGGAAGTGTTGAAACGTTGGATGTTGACGCGACGCGCGTCGAGTCACGTGATATAGGGGAAAGAGAAAGAGTACGAACCCAAACGAAAGGGCAACCTTACACCGGTAAGGCGAATACAGCGGAATCAGGAAGAAAGCATCCCAGTTTTGGGCCCAGTTATGAACCAAATACCGATATCCCATACATTGATTGTTCCATCATTCAAACCGGAAACGATGCGACCTCCATCTGAAGAGAAGGCGACGGACTTCACTGACTGCGAAGCGTCAAGAACACCCGTGATGTCACCAGACAATGTGTCCCAGAGTCTGATTTGCCTGTCCTCAGACCCGGAGGCTAGCATTTTTCCATCAGGGGAGAAGACCAGTGCTTGAACTCTATCTTTGTGGCCAGCGCGAGGTTGCATGACTTCCATCCCGGTCGCGACAGCCAACACACGGACAAGGTTATCCGCACCAGCAACGGCGACGTATTTGCCATCAGAAGAGAAGGCAGCGGTAGTAATCGAGCCCTTCGCTAGCCCTTTTAGTGGTCGGGTTGTCGCGACGTCAAGTCGCCAATGCCAATCCATTATCGTACCCGATTCATCTGTCAGGAGCGCAAGAATGATGTCCCCTGTTGGGCGGACTGGCGATATCGTAGTTACTGGCGAGGTGACACGATGTGAGGACACGGGAACAAGCTTTCCTGCTTCTAGCCTCCATACACGAAGGTTGCCTTCTTTGGAGGAAGTGTACCTAGAGCCAGAGAAGACGACGATGTCATATGCACCAGGGGAAAAAGCCAGGCTACTGATTTCTTCTTCATCAGGCAAAATGCCTTCGCCCAAAAGCTCTTCAAATACCCTATCCCAGACCATAATTTTCGACGGAGAGGGGGTCGCGAATGCGATTTTTGAAGCTTCACTGTGGACATCATCCAATCTGGGCGAGAGAGCGACGCAGGAAACGTTTCCAACGCGCTTGCCTTCGCTTGGTATCTGAGAAACGAGTGGAAGGGTCGACCACTTAGACGCGGAACTGATGAAGATATCCTGATCCCCGACGAGAGCGACTTGTAATAGACCGGTGTCATAAGAATCAATTGGCCCAGCGATGAGAGCTGGGAGGAGCTGATGAACAAGCACATAGATTAGAATGGCTGGAGGCACTCACGATCAACACAGAGGGATATAACCTTGCGCAAGTCGGTAAGATATGTGCCTTTCGTAGAAGGATTCCGCTCGAGGATCCTCTCTAACTCGTGAAGGCCATCAGAGCGCCGTAACAGGACCTTCGGAGGGGGACATCGGTGGATGATCCGCAGTAATGCTGTGATCACTTGTATACGGGGCTTCTGTTGTTGCTGTTCAGTGTGTAGCGCAGAGAGAAGTTTGTCTGTCGCTCCAGGGACTTCGGAAAGAGCTCGCATCCCGGAATCTAGGGGGGTCAGCATTGGTAACAAAGGCGAGGGATAAGGGTTGCTAACCTGAAGTGGCCAGTGTGGTCAATCTATTCAGCACAGAACCTGGAATTTCATCTTCATAGGGGACCATATAAAAAAATGTATTATTTTCTCCAGCGCAAACGGTCGGAGAAGATTGTATTTTCTTTTCGACGTTGAATCCAGCGGAATAGTCACTCCGTCTACCGCTGGCGATGGTGGGGCTTCTCGTGACTTTTCGCAAAGCGTTCAATGTACGCTTCGACAGCAGGTAGGGGTCATACTCCATTGTGACTCCATGCTTGGAAAGTTCGTCTAACAACCTGGGATCATGAGGCCCATCATATTTTTGCGTAGGGAGGTCCGTCCAGAATTCACTAGACCAGACTCTCCCATGCGGGAGGAGAGCCGCTGGTAAGTAATCTGAACCTTCCGCCAGTATGTTGACGAAGACTGATTCATGAATGGATTGCTTGGGTTGAATACGACGGGGGGAAAATAGATGAGGTCTAGGGGTTGGTCGGTCAGACTGCACAGGAGAGGTTGAAGTGAGCAAAGCTTACTTCACAGTTGATTCTCCGGTTTTCATGTATGTGGGACGTGGCAAAGGAAGGACTTCGGCCCAACCCCATTTCATCAAGGGTAGAGATGGTTTGCGAGGTATGACCTCCGACCAGGGTGTACCATGGCGCTTGACGAGAAGCCCAGCATGAACAGCTTCGTACAGCATCCAACGCAAAGCAGCTCCATAGTCCATTTCAGTCGAGTCGAGCAAGTTCTTCCCGCCACTAGAGGACTTTAACAAATTGCCTCAGTGTGAAGACTCAAAAACCTTACACGTCAAGATGTACGCCAGAAAACCAGACTTCCTTGTAGTTGGTACTTGATGGTGAAGTATCCCCATTGGCGAAAGCGGGCTGAAACTTTACACGACGTTCGTCCAGAGCCAGAGCATGTCGGAAGACACAGACGTGACCCATACCGGTTTCTACCCCTGGGAAACGCCGCAATTTCAGGCCAATCGAAGAGACACTTTCCCTGCAAAGAGTCGATCAGGTTCAGAGTGCATGATGGCAACAGAATGAGGAAACACACCAGACGCCTACGAAATGTACCCGTACATCCCGCCGGGAAAAAGTTGTCTTGAAGTGGTCACATAGTCGGTTGGATGGCGGAGGTGTGTTTTGTGGGTCGCTCGTTGTAGGTACGTCAACGGAGGACGTATAGTATTGATAGGCGCTATGTAGTAGATTCAGTTTAGCTGGGATTCCGCAGGACTACAGGGGCGGCCTACTAAGGAATCTGATCGGTATTGCCTTTGGGTAGAAGTCCGGCCTGTACGCGTAGGGTAAATACTTCTACACACACAAAGAAATCATCGTGTACCTTGTCAATCATGGCTGAAAGAGCGCGGGCTTGATAAGCACCACGAGAAAATCCTGAACAGAGTTAGGAAGCGAGGAAAAATTGATTGAGAGACATAAATTAACCGAATATAAATATCCGATCGCCGTCTTGATAGTTGTCTGAAAGCCATTGATAGGCTCTCAAGATATTCTCCTTCATACCACTGGAGGGAAGCCGATAATGAGTGAAAGGAGACAAGGCGTGAAGAGGGGGGAAGCTCACAATGCCAATAGGCTGTCCAATGCTTGCTTAATCTCCTCACTGATAGTTGCAAGGATTGACCACGAATTCTTAGCAAAGGTTCCGATACCACTGTTATACCACGTCAATTGCTTGCTTGTGAGCTTCTCGAGTAGCCGATACAGGGCAACAACGTTGGTGTGCTGCAGCGCATATTCAGCCAGACCGACGAAGATGAGCAGTTTGGAATGACCTCTAGGTTGAACTGGTTTGTAGTGCCATCAAGGCCGACAACTAGGTTCCTCCCGGTAGCGCACTGACATCGAAGGAGTTGATCGTTACTGACAGTCTTATGATGCAGCTGAGCCATATGAGTGGTAGGTGAAAAGATGGAGCTTTGTATCTCCCTTTTGGCTAAAGATTATATACCAGTGGTCTGAAAGACTCCCCTCCATTTCCAAGGCAAGGACGGTGTGAACCCTCTATTGTTAGGACACATCGTGGTGATGGTGAAAGAAAGCTGTCTCGGGCTTTTGAGCAACGAGGATGAAAGTGCAGTAGATGACTAGGACGAGGACACCGAGCGATCAGAGGAGTTCGGCTCTTCCCGGAAGAGGACGTTGCTTGGAACGCTCGAGGTCCGTTGAAGCAGCTCATTACATCCAAACTTCAGCGGAAATATACAAGAATATCATTATACACATGCCCTAGAGTTGGGCCTGAGGCGACCTTCCCGAATCCTGATTTCGTAGCATGAACGCATCGAGGCGAAGCAGGCAGCCGTAAGTCACTGACGAAGTCGATTTGATCCTCGAAAACGTGTGTCTTACTGCTTCACATTAAGTGCAATGAGCCCTTTGGACAGCATTTTGAGAGCACAAGACCCTAGACGTGGATAGATTCATGTGGCCATTCTCAGCAGCGCGGTTGAAAGGTAGCGTTCTGTTGATGTAAAAATAGAAAAAAGAGGGCATTCATCGGACGGCGTGCTAGCAATGTTGGTTCCATGCAGCACCAGCATGCCCTTGAAACTGATTGAAACTATTTTTAAGCTGCTTTGGCGAGGCTCGAGCCATACCGCGATTCACTGAGTTCAAGCTAACGCCATGACATTGCATGATGAGCCAGTTTCAACAGTGTGATTCTGATCAAAGACAGTAGCTCTCTCTTGATGTTACAGTATCAGATGTATGAGCACTAGGCCGTCTATCGATGGTTCCCTATTTTCGACAACCTCATAGCGGCCTGGTAAGGATTTTGAGTTACCAAGCCGTTTGGGAGAAGCTGAATAGTAGGCTCCTTGTGGTGCTTGGAAGAAGGTTCTAACAATGCATTGACAATGCAGTAAGAATCTACTACTAAGAATGTTCGTGTTCGTAACCTTCGTGCCAAGAAGTTTCGGCACTCAATTTGAGTGCGGGCGCTCAAGCCCACGCCAGCCAAGGACATTGACTGTTGACACACTCGTCGACCTACAAAAGGCGGCACGAACCACGAAAGACCTAGCGTACCGTCATCAAACGACGACAACCCCAGCAACACACCCCAAAAGTGTCGCATCAACCCTCCCGCCCGTCTCCTTCTCCAACCACCCATCCAACTCCTCAAACAACACCATCGCAGCCCCACCCTGCGCCTTAACACTCTTCTTCCCAGGCCACATCCCCTTCTCTTGTATCCCAATGAAATCCACCTTCAGCGTCCCGTCTCCCCTCGGAGGAGGGTAGTACGGCGATGACGAAGAGGAGGAGGAGGAAAGCGAAGCGGCGGTTGGGATCTTGATGACCAAGTCGACGGACCAGGTGTCGATACCGTAGAAGGAAGCTTCTTTGATATGATGGCGGGCGTATTCATCTGGTGGGTTACCGTCCAGGGTCCATTGTAGTACGTGCGCGTCGAAGGCGACGACTAGACAGAGTTGTCAGTTGTTTGACAGGATGCTGTGATGGACAGGCTTACCAGTCCATATGACGCCAGGATGATAGATCTTCAGCGTTAAACTCCTCGTCCCCTCCGCGAGGTTAACGACATCATTCACAGCTTGCACGGTGAACTGATTGCCTGATGCCCAGGGAGAGACATACTGTGGGTCAATAGCAAGGTCAACCTTATACGGCGTGAGGAACTGTTGCAAGCGGTCAGTAAGGGGGAAAAGAACAAAACAGCGAAGCGACGAACAGCAGAGAAGGGGTACAACGGCGCCCAATCCGGATTATGGTCATGCATGAGCTCGAGTGATAAGGATTCCTCTCCAACAGCAAAGGTCTTCGCCATCGAACGAACCAAATCTTCGAATCCTGGTGCGGCATCGGCAGCAGCGATATGGAGATGTTGTTCTTGGGAGGTAATCTACAACAGGTCAGCCCGCGTCAAGATGAAACAAAGAAAAACGTACATTCTCAAGGTGCAAGACGAATACCCGCTTTTGGTGCATCTCATCGAAAGGGTTGCGGATCGCGAAAATCCCCATAGAGAGCGCCGTGACACCGACCAACAGCCTAGTCAATGTCTTCACTAGGGCTCCTCCGTTCGACGCCACCTTTTTGGTGTTCGTCTTCGTCTTCGAAGCATCACCTTGTGGCTCCGTCCGGTCCGCGAAGCGATGGATGAAAGGCAAAACGAGCGGCAACGCTTGAGCGCTCATGAAAGACACGATGGTAGCGATAACATTGTCCGCTGGCACATGCGCCCCCAGACGTCCCGTCTAAATACGACGAAGGATGATGAGCCATGGAATAGAAGACGGAAATAATGAGGGACGAACCAGAGGGACGAACACCTCCAAAGTAGGCATCATCACTTGCACATTGGTCAAGAGCGGCATGATCTGCCCAAAGGCATAGACCCACAGCGGTAGCTCCTTTCCGTGACTTGAGATAGCACCATTGATGAGCAACGTCAAGCCAATCCACGCGGCGCTTAAGAAAAACATGACACCGGACCCGAGGTTTAGCACAACCTGGAAGAAGAGCGCCAAGAACGACTGTGTGAGGAGGATGGCATGGAGCATCGGTTTTTCATGTGGTGCGGATCCGCGAGGTAGGAGGAGTTGAGACGATACAGCTCCTGCAGTAAGAGCAGATGAGAACCTCATGCAAAGAAAAGAAACAAAACAAGAGACCCACCTAACAGTGCTGGAGGACCAAATAACAACAGCGTAGAGTATTCGCTTGAGAACCAACTCATGCCTTTGGCCAGACCATACTGCATTGAAGCCGCGACAACATTGGGTACCAAAATGGTGCCAACGGCGGCATATCCCAGGGCTCTCAAAGCATTGAAAAGATCTCCCAAGCTGTCGCCTGAGGCAACGATAGCACCGTAAACAGACGCAGCAAAGGTGACGGCATACAATATCCTGGCTACCTTGAACGAATACATGAAGAACACACCCGAGTGTGCAAAGAAGACGGTCTCGGGGTGAGTGTATCCGTTAGTCAGCTTGGGTAGTGGTGACGAAGGCGAGGAGAGTGTTCGGATGAGGGATAGCGAGTTTTCACCCATGTGTTGCGCTACTCCTGCTTGGATGTTTTCGACCAAGTCCTGGATATGTGTGGTTGAATAGGAGGCTTGCGATGGGATAGAAGATGCGACGTACCTTGCGCATATGGTAGAGGTAACTGTTGCCGACCACAGCCATCTATGTGTCGTAAAAACGTATCAGCAAGAGACAACATCTTGGATCACGGAAACCTCACATCCAAACCCGTGACATTCAAATACTCTTCAAACTGTCGGAAATCCGTACTGCATCGAAAGTGAGTAAGCATCCTCAAACGTAGCATCCGCAAGGGCAGACTCACTCAGACAACAATACGCCGGAGCTAAATATCTCATTTGCCAATACCGTGCCAAACGGTCTAGGGACTTGTGAGTAAGCCTGAATCATTTCTTCGGAGGTCGCTTGGAAAAGGAGTTCTCGGCCTGTTGTACCAGCAGCTTCAAGGTTGATTGCTGCACGTACGGTGCTCGCGGTCGGGTGCTGGGTAGAATACATTTGTGAACCATCTTGCAAGGACTCTTCCGCGTGGTTGAAGACTTTTCAAGAGCAGAAGTTGAGTCAAGACGATTGTGAAAGTTGAGGGACGAACGCACGGAAAACGATTGCATGACTAGGTTCCCAGCCTGGCGTTTCCACCAAGACGCGCATGCACTCTAACATGACACCAACCGCAAGCGCGTCATCCGCTGCCCCTGGGCTCGGTAGCGTGGAATCCAGATGGGCGTTAACGAGCAGAGCATGTTCCTTGCCTTTTGGCGTGCCGTCCGAAATACGAACGACGATGTTGGTCAAGTTGACGTAGGTTTTGTATAGGCGTTTGGACATCATGTCGAATCTGATCGCACGTAAATTCGCGAAAAAGAAAAAAAAATAGCTGAGAAACGTACCGATGGCTTCCACTTCCCTGTTGTCTCCACACCTCGCACTCGAGGTTCCTCTTCTTGCCAGCTTTGCTTCCCTCCTGTCGCACGACCTTTTCGCATAGTTCCTTCACAGCCTCCGCTTCACGTAGCATCCATTCGTCTGCAAGCGCATGCTCGTATGTCCCTACAGTTCGATAGCCTATGTCTTCCGACAAGTATTTTGCATGGGCCAGAATTCTAGCCTCTGATATCTGAGGTAGAAGAGTTCTCGGGTCGTATGGTTCAATAAGGGGGGTTGGGAGAGCTGCATTGGTGTTTTCGGTGCACATATGCGCCCATATTGCGAGTTTGAATGTAACAAAATACGTAAATGAAGACCGTGAGCGAACCACTCAGAAAACCGGAGGAATAGGTACGCACCTTGGTGAAAGTGCAAAGCCAATAAAGCCGAAGCTGCTAGTGCAGGCAGTATAGCCAAGCTCGAGCGCAGTGGTCCCCATCGTCGTGAATCACCTGCTGCAGCCATGGTCTGGCGAAAGAAGCGACGACCCCTCAAGCTCAAGGATAAATGTGGGTTGAATGTGGGGCAAATGAGACCCGGGTAAGGGCCTATCAAGCTCTAAGTGATACGCAATTAGATAGATAAGTTAAATTCTTGTCAGATCCCCGCAGTATGTCGTCTATGGATGTCCGAGGTGTGGTGGCCGTGGTCGTGGAGGAGGAGGAAGCGACGCGTCCCGTTTTGGGCGTGGTCATGGTTTGAGTGTAAGATGATCGAGGGCCGAGGTCCCTGTGGACCACGGTGGTCCACCGTCAGATAGCCCCTATTGAGCCGGGGTTCTTACTTCTTTTTTCTTCAAACAATCTTTCTTAGGCGGCTTCGATGCGACTGTATAAAAAGATTTAAGGAAGATAATGGGAGTCATGAAAGTGATGCTTCAGGTCGTTATGCCGTCGCGACGGCCTTTAGGGAAGTAGAACCAGGACGAGTGCAAGCTCGGAAGTTTTCTGAGCGCTACAGGCCATCTAGCGCTCAAGCACTCACCTTCTTCCCTTCGCGCCCTTTTGACTTGCCTTTGACTCTTCGACAGAGATGGTTGGGACGACTACGAAGAGAGCTGTTCTCGATGGTGAGCTATGCTTTTCATAGATGATAATGGAAATGTGAACGTTTGTGCACCTGGCAGTTGCGTTATTTCTTGCTTCTCAAGTGCGTCCACAATGCGGTCCTCGGATGCATTGAGTGGCTGATGATACGTTCGCAAGGCAGCTTTGTATTACACTATGAGGGTGAGAGAGCTGCTCCATACCAGAACTGGTGCTGACCGAAGCTTAGTGGGTCCTCGAAGGCCTCTCACCGCATAAGAAAGAAGAGGTGAACACGAAGCAACTCGAAGCCTTGAAACGGCTCGGACATACAAACCTCAAGCTTGACGAATATGAAAGTAGGCTGAACGAACAACCTCCGTCTCTTTCACTTACCGTCTGTGATTCAGGGACTGTAGCGAACGAAATCATACATCCCGATGACATCAATGTTACCTTTACTGGTACGCCTGCCGTTGTTCGTCTCACCTTTGACTTCAACTTCAACTGCCGAACTAGACATTGGCGGCCTGGAGCCCATCATATCGTCTCTTCGCGAGTCCGTCATATTCCCCCTTCTCTATCCGAACCTCTTCTCTGGCTCCTCGTCCCTTCTGAGCGCCCCGAAAGGTGTCCTTCTCTATGGACCCCCAGGTTGCGGGAAAACGATGCTCGCCAAAGCATTAGCGAAAGAATCTGGCGCAACTTTCATCAACATCGCCGTCTCCGTCCTAACCAACAAATGGTTCGGTGAAAGCAACAAACTCGTTGCGGGTTTGTTTAGCTTGGCCAGGAAGACGCAACCGAGTATTATTTTCATCGATGAAATAGACTCGTTCTTGAGGGAGAGGTCGAAAGGCGATCATGAGGTTACGGGGATGATGAAAGCCGAGTTTATGACGTGAGGAAGTCCTTGTTTGTTTAGAGTTCGGAATGTTGACTTTTTGCAGTCTTTGGGACGGCTTGACATCTGGCACGGACAGGATATTGGTTCTCGGCGCGACGAATAGACCGGACGACATAGACGCGGCAATCCTTCGACGAATGCCTAAACGCTTCGCTGTGGGTTTGCCCAGCCAAGTACAACGACACAAAATTCTTGACCTGGTGCGCGCCCATGCACAAGACCCTCAACCCCGCAATAGCATTAACCTTTATTAATGATAGATGCTCAAAGACACGCCCATCGCGCCTGATTTCCCAATGCAAACACTAGCCCAGATAACGGAGGGGCTGTCTGGCTCTGACCTTAAGGAGCTGTGCCGGAATGCCGCGATGATACCCGTGCGTGAATTCGTAAGGAATGCAGGGGACAACCATACCATGCTCGAGCAAAGTAAAGTTGAGGTGCGTTTCATCCATGCCATATTGAGAGTTTGTGTTAAGATAAACACGTTTTAGGGCTTCAAGCTACGAGCACTAACGTTGAACGACTTCCACCTCTCTGTAGTGTCAGAGGGATCTCATTTCATTCCCATCCAAGAAGTAGACATGAACAAACCCCACTTCCCCGAAGCACCATCAGGATCGTCGCCTAATGGTTCTTCAAGAATCGAAGAAGTAGAAGACGAAAATATTGCCAGGAACCAGACCCCTGATTTGGGTTTGGATTGATAGAATGACGCCAGCCTGCCCTCTCGAATGTTATAGACGAGATGAGGTTGTATACTCTCTTTATGACTACTATATCGACTAATATAACAAGAATTGGCTTCTTGATTGACTGTTTCAGCTCGATGTTTATGACTTTGAAAAATAGTTTGCGCCACGATACCTGAACCCAACATGAGCGCACTAACCCACGTCGAAAACACGCATATCGGGTCACTCCCCGAGATCCGGCTGGACTGACGCGTCCCTCATACTTGACATAGCAATGAGTGAATGTTAGTCGTCGCGTTTTGTTGGTCTCTGACAACCTCTTTGTGTAGGCTTTGAGACATTTCCCCGTATGAAAACAGACGAACCTTCATATCGAGAATGGGCAGACTTTTCCAGACTATAAAATGTGTAGGGTGTCTGCGCTGCGTTGTTGGCGCTCTCTCTCCCTCTCTCTCTCCAAGCCTTGTTGTGCACGCGCTGCTTCTCGTTCTTGACGTCCTCTGGTCATGTTGACGACGTCCCAAACCACCAGCCCTACCAAAACCCCGAGCACCGTCACTTTGACAGAGACGGCCGGTCCACAAGAAAAGGGGTGTGGCGATGTTGAAGCAGTCACACTTCCAGTCCCCGAACAAGGATTGATTGCCCTTTCGAAAACTCGGAAATTCTTGGTTCTTCTTGTGCTATGCTCGACCCAATTCTTCGACATCTTCAATGCAACCGCTGCCATTATAGCTCTGCCCTCGGTAACCCTCTCAGCTGCTGGTTTTATTCCACGGTTTTCACCTACATCTCCTCTTGTTAGATGGGTGTTGACCTTGGCTTTACACAAGCGAGCTTACAATGGGTGCTTTCGGCGTTCACGCTCACATTCGCCTCGTTCATGCTTATATCTGGGACTATCTCAGACATATTCCACCCGAAGCCCGTCTTCGCGGCTGGCTTCGCCGTCGTTGGACTGTTCAGTATCCCTGTCGCGGCCAGTGTTCACCCCATCATGACTATCGTCTTTCGCGCTCTTCAAGGAATTGGTAAGTCACTCTCCTAGTGGTAAGGCCGTAGCGGTTCGCTAATGTGTTGGGCGACTTAGGTGCAGCGATGAATATTCCATCTGCCGTCGCTATGATTAGCACTACTTTCCCCGATCCCATTGAGCAGAGTAGTGCATACGCTCTCTATGCTCTAGCCGGATCGGTCGGGAATGTATCGGGATTTGTTATTGGAGGTGTCCTCACTTCTTGGGCATCGTGGCGATGGGGTACGTATGACCGCACCATATATTCCGTCAGTAGCCTCGCTCAACTATTGTATTTAGTCCACTACCTCATTGCTATAATAATTATCCCAACATCAGCCCTAGCCTGGTTTGTCCTTCCAAGCCATTCATTGAAAATGCCTCCGCGACGACGTAGCATCGACTTCCCCGGTGCACTCACCCTCACCTCTGGGTTGATCCTCTTCGTCTACGCTATATCCGATGGGGCTGACGTTGGTACGTTCCCCATGAATCTCTTAAGAGTGTAGCGACTAATTAATTTGACGTTAGGGTGGAGTTCTCCACAAGTCGTCTCCACACTTGTCCTATCCGTCCTTTCTGTTATTGCATTCTTCATCATAGAGCACATCGCCAAGAACCCCGCCTTACCGCCTGCGACATGGTCAAATAAAAACTTTATTCCCCTCTTCTTCTATGCTTGGAGTCCCTATTGGTGGGGTTTCGGTTGCGAGCTCCAGCTTGTCGGAATTTTCATGGTATTCTCCTTGCCCCCCATCGTCCATCTTCAACTCAATGTATCTTCCAGGACCTCTGGCATCAGTCGGCGTTGAGCGCAGCCGTCCGATGCATCCCTATGGGGTTCGCTGGTGGCATCTCATCTTGGCTTGCGGGAAAATTTGGTCCTTTGCTCCCTCCGAGTGCTCTCCTCGTCGGAGGCCAGGCACTCATGGCAGTCGGAGCAGTGCTCTTCGCATTAGCCGACACGATAGACAAGTACTGGTCACACATTTTCCCTGGCATGGTCGTTGGTATGACAGGCCTTGGTGGGGCGTATGTTGCCTGCACTACAATGGTCATGGGCGGTGCAAGAAAAGGGGAAGAAGGTATCGTTGGCGCGGTGATGTACACAGCGTATCAAGTTGGGTCAACCTTGGGTCTAGCTAGTGAGTCCCTTGATATTCTGTTTCAGCGCATTCTCTTTGTTCACTCTTTCTTCCTAGTCGTAACCTCTATTGCCGTCGGCGTGAACTCAGGGCTCCCCCAAGATCCCGTCTCACAGTATGAAGGATATGCTGCAGCATTTTGGTCCATGGCTGCTTTGCCCGGTGTCATGATGCTCATCACCCTTCTTTTTGTTCGACGTTAGAGATATCTCCTCTAACTCGAAATCCCAACGTAATAGACATAAGTAGATGCCCTCCGAAACTAGTATATAGTCATACAATATACCTAGAATTAGATTTATCAGGATATCTCATATCTTCAACCTGTTGATGTACTACATGGTGCAAGCATGTTTATCATAGAGCACCAAATAAAATAAGAAGATTTCGTAGCCCCTTGATCATCGATCAATATAATATTCAACATCTTCGAACATACTTCCCACCATCGTCGCGATATTTTGACCAGAAAAGGGCTTACTAACACACGTTGAAAGCATGCCAATCGGGCCATTTGCTCCGAGCAATGGCTGACTGATGCTTCGCTGATACTGACATATCAGTGGGTGGATGTTCGTCGCGTTTTGTTGGCCTCTGACAAACCCTCTCGATAGGCTTGGTGAGATATCCTTGGATATACCCTCGTATGGAAACGGGCAAATTTTTCTATCAAGACGTTGGAACCGGTAGACTACATATATAATGTGCAATTTGGCTGCCGCTGCTCCCTTGGTCCTCTCGTCTCCGGTTCCCCTTGTTGCGCATCCAAGGCCAAGTACGCTCTCGTTCCTGACAGCCATCCAGATATGTCTACCACATTTCAAGCAACTAGTCCTACCAAAACCCCGAGCACCGTGACTCTCACCGAATCCTCCACTCCCAAAGAAAAAGTGTGTTCTGGTGGTGATGTTGAAGCGGTGACACTACCTGCTCCCGAAGAAGACTCCATCGACCTTTCGAAAGTTCGGAAGGTCCTGGTTTTGCTCGTCCTCTGCTTAGCACAGTTCTTCGATATATTCAATGCGAACGCTGCCATCATATCCCTCCCTTCGGTAAGCCATTCAGTCTGCTGAATTTTTTCAACGGTAATTCAGCCGGCCTGCGTCCCCTTTTAGATGGGTACGGACCTAGGCTTCACTCAAGGGAGCTTGCAATGGGTGTTATCGGCGTATACCCTAACCTTCGCCTCCTTCATGCTTATATCTGGGAGTATCTCGGATATTTTCCACCCAAAACCCGTCTTCACGGCTGGCTTCGCAGTAGTTGGGTTATTCAGTATCCCTGTTGCGGCTAGTGTCCACCCAATCATGGCTATCGTCTTTCGCGCTCTTCAAGGAATCGGTAAGCCTTAGTCTTGCTCCGCATTTGACTCACTCTGTGGTGGTTCACTGAGATTTTGGGCCCCTTAGGTGCCGCCATGAATGTCCCATCTGCGATTGCCATGATCAGAATTTCTTTCCCCGATCCGATTGAACAGAGCAGTGCGTACGCTCTCTATGCTCTGGCCGGAGCAGTCGGGAACGTCACGGGCTTCGTTATTGGAGGTGTCCTCACAGCCCGTACCTCTTGGCGATGGGGTGTGTACAACCATATCACTTCTTCCCCTCTCGCCAACTGAGATCTCGACACCAGTTCACTATCTTATCGCCATCATAATCATCCCAACTTCAGCTCTAGCATGGTTCATCTTACCTAGCCGATCTCTGAAGACTTCTTCGCCGCGACGCAGCATTGACTTCCCGGGCGTGTTCACCCTCACAGCTGGGTTGATATTGTTTGTCTACGCTATCTCCGACGGTGCCGAAGTTGGTGGGTTCCTCATAGACATCTTCCGGTTAGACCGCCTACTAAAGTGTCCCCGCTCTAGGATGGGATTCCCCACAAGTTATCTCCACGCTCGTACTATCCGTCGTCTCTGTCATTGCATTCTTCATCATAGAACGCATCGTCAAGAACCCCGCTTTACCACCTGCCACATGGTCGAACAAAAACTTCCTTCCCCTCTTTTTCTATGCATGGAGCCCGTACTGGTGGCTCCTTGGCTGTGAGCTTCAATTAGTTGGAATATTTATGGTCAGTAGAGTATCCTACGAATGAACCCGGGCTTAATCTGTCTTGCAGGACCTTTGGCATCAGTCGGCGTTGAGCGCAGCCGTCCGATGCATTCCTTTGGGAGTCGCCGGGGGTGTTTCATCCTGGCTTTCAGGAAGATTTGGACCGTTGCTCCCTCCCAATGTCCTCCTCGTCGGCGGACAGGCGTTTATGGCGGTTGGAGCCATCCTTTTCGCTCTGGCTGATACAATAGACAAGTACTGGTCACATATCTTCCCTGGCATGGTCGTTGGTATGCTAGGCCTTGCTGGGGCGTACGTTGCTTGTACTACAATGGTCATGGGCGGTGCAAGGAAAGGGGAAGAGGGTATTGTTGGCGCCGTGATGTACACCGCTTATCAAGTTGGGTCAACCTTGGGCCTAGCCAGTGAGTCACTTAATGTCCCGTCCGAAGCGCCCGTTTTCCTAACCCAGTTTTCCAAGTCGTAACTTCTATCGCCGTCGGAGTGAACTCAGGACTCCCCCAAGATCCCGTATCACAGCATGAAGGATATGCTGCAGCATTTTGGTCCATGGTTGCCTTGCCCGGTGTCATGATGCTCATCGCTCTATCGTTTGTTCGACGTTAGAACTATCTCTTCGGTTCGAATTTTCAACATGATAGACATAGATGCCCTCTGAAGATACGACATAGACACGCCATATACCTACAATTATATTCTCTGATACCAGGATATCTTACATCTTCTTGTTAAAGTACTACATAAGTATATCAGGGTTTAAGCATGTCATGTATTTAATATAACGGTCAAGGCATTGGAAGTTATCACCAAGTTCTTGACCTATCCGAAATGGAAAACATCTATCACGTTGATAAGTTCATTCTCATCGATCTAGAAGACATGAGTTATATAAGAGCCCAACAAAAGTTAAAAGAGGGATGTACTCACCTTTAAGCCGATGATTCGCTCTTCGTCCATTAATACGCCTTCGTAGCGGCCATTAAGACCATCATCCGCGGTCATTAACTCACGCGGAGCCGCATATACAACGAAGGGCAGCTCGGAGGCGACATCCTCTGTGAAGGTCGAGGGTGTCGACGATGCTAACGATCCGAATATCGAGGAGGGAGTAGTAACTGCTGCTAATGGTGGGGCTTCTCGAGCAGGGAGGGGCCGACTGGAGGGGCCGGGAGTAGGAGATGTTCCCATAGATGACGAAGCCTCGGAGTCCAGACGCAGGGTGGGCGAAGTCGGTGGTAGCGTGAACAGGGGTTGAGTGCCAGCCCCGAAGGTGAAAGTCTCGAGGCCGTCATCGTTCTCCACGACCTCCAAGAGTCCCAGCCTATCGACGAGATCCTCAGTGACAGTGATCACTGGATTGGAGTCGTCATCTTGATCGTCATCTGCTTCATCACCATCTTCGGGTATTGGCAGAAGATCATGGCCGTCATCATCATCATCGTCGTCGACAAGGCTCTCGCGCCAAGTGGTGAAACTTGCGGGCCTCCGAGGGGTTATCCGATCGCTCCCAGACCAGAAAGCTTTCTTCTCTGTGTTTGTTCGATTGTCTTGCTCCTTCGTCCATTTTCTTATATGATGCGGGTTGAAATCATATATCAGGAGACTCGGTATCGGCTGTTCGCCAAGCTCAGTGCTATGGGTGAAATCATTCGACATGATCAACCTTTGGCCTACGGAAGTCGTGATCCACCTCGTAGAGAAGTTTCCCGCAGGAAGCCACCGCGTAATCTTCGTCCCCCATATCTGAAAATCGAGCTTCGGAGGAAGAGGCTCCGAGTCTGGGTCATCAGCGGAGGAGGGAAGACAGTCTCTTAACTGTTCTGCCGCGGCCAACAGGGCTTTCCTGTGCGAAACAACCAATGCTGTTCTCCAGGGCATCCCATTCGTCAACAAGATGTGTACATTGACCACGACTATACTTTCATTTGGGTCGTAGTATACATTCGGTTGGAATTTGGTCTCCGGCGAGTGGGACACGTAAGGATTGGGTTCGCTTCGTGCGGAAACTCCGCGATACATGAAGTGCTGACGAAGTGGGGGGAATAGTAGGGAACCCAGGAAAGAGGGAGAAGACGAGAGCGTCCAGATATCAAGCGAAGCAGTCTCATGGGTATTGGCGATCATCACGACTGTCGGCGAAAGAAAGACGAGCGATGTATAAACGCCACCGGCCGGAGCCGTATGATCCTTGTGTGGGAGTCAGTACATTCTCAAATGTATGTGGGAGCTATCATTTACAAGCAATTGCTTTCCTTCCTTCCAGTCGAATACAAGGAACCGATCCTTGGGATCGTTCGATTGAGCGAAGAAGGGAGCATGGAAAGTGATGACCAGTGCCAGATACCTCCCCACAATCTCGATGCTGACTGCCAAACGTGTTCCCCCAAGCGTGGTCTGAACACACGAAATTATGGGTTGCTTGGCAAGAGGATGGTGGTTTGATGTGGAGAGTTGTAGAAGTGTCAATTCTATGGAAACATACGAGAAATCGGCTCTGTCTGGAGTAGACGTAACGACAGCCATCAGATCGTGTTCATAGATCGAAAGTCCAATGTCTACGATCTGTTTCTGGAGGTTGATCCGTTGCCACTTCGCCTCGTCGAACATATGTTCTGGCAGAGTCAGATATCGAAGTGCGGTGGTAGTAGAGCGAGAGTCCCCCGATTCTCCAAGTAGATAGATGCCGCCACTGAGGTCGTATATCCCCGACGCGACGTGAGGGACTTCAATTCGCTCTCGGAAGTCTGGGCGGAAGGATCTCCATGCTGCCTCGCGCTTTTTGAGCCTATCTAGCCTATCGGCCAAGGAAGACTCGGTTAATTTATCGTAGTCGGATCCATCAAGCACTTGAGCACCCGCAAAGTAGGCTTCGATGGTATACTGTAGGATTGCGGCGTCCTTGATGATATTTGAGATGTACCGATTCAGTTGAGTGCATGTCAAGAGATGTCTCGCTGGAACATGAAGCAGGATTCTAATGAGAATTTCCGTGGGTAGGGATAGAAATGAACAGGACATTATGCGGGATGAAGGGAAAGGTGGTGAAAGGTGGCCGTATGTGGTGGTTCGGATTCGGAATGACTCTTGATAAAAATAGCATAGCCACATCTAGGCGCGTAAGAAGCGCCCAATCGGAGTCGATCCTACTGGCACTTCCTTTCCACTTCCTTGTCTTCGATGGGCAACCTTGCCTACCGCATCCGCGCTCTTCCAACGGTCTGATCAGAACCACACCGTAAAATGGACGATGGGTGTCACTCAATGACTTTGGACTCTTCAGCTCTCAGCGAGCTACGATTCAGAGGGGAAATTTGGGGGACATAGCAAACCCGAGTGAGACTGAGACTTGCCTAGTACCTGATTGAGCTACTGGGCAGGCTTAAGTCAAATCTGACGATGACACACTATGCAGCTTCTCCCTCAAAGATGCTCGAGGACAATCGTCATCATGTTCTATAGACTACAACGGAAGCATTGATGGTGGCCACGTGGAGTCGTTAAGTTACTTCTCAGATCGGCCTGCCCAGCGGCAACCAGGCGGCAAACAACGCCCATCGATGGCCCTCATCTTGGCATGGGAGGCATCTATTGATGGACGGTGCTGCGCCGTGACTTAGCTCTTCGCCCCAAACTAGCTCCATCGCTATCTCGCCCCTTTATTTCTAACTCCAATCTCACTCAATAGCAAATCATGTGGGGAGACTCAGAAGATTACGCATCGTGAGCGATCAAACTCTTGCAACATGTCATACCTCACCCGCCGATCAATGGAAATACTTCTACAGAGACCAATTTCGCGAGGGCTACTCTCCCTCTTACGAACCGCATCCAGGATAGTAAGTCATGATTGGCATGCACAGGCGGGCGGATGGGCTCAACATTGATCGACTCAGCTATGCCGGACCCCCAGGATCCGAGTGCGTACCCACGCCTATCTACAGACCTACCGGACTCAACTTCTCTTTCCAGTGGATTCCAAGGTAGTTTCCCGCCACCAGATGGACCGCCACCCGTCTCAAGAGACACCTACCCCGATCAATACGGAGGAGAGTGCGTTTTAGAGTCCTATGGTTTCTGGTCTTCAATAGTGGCTGATACCTAAGCAGAGCGCTTTCACCACATTGTACGCCATTTGTCTATCTTCAGATACAATTTACTTACTTGAGCGATCCACGTCCAGCTGGACCCCCGAGACCCCCTACAGATGTACAATACTATGGCCCCACAAGAGAAGATGGTCAGGGTACAAGATCGCAGCCAAGCTTCCAATATTCGCAATGCAATGGACGCAAGAAGGCTCTTTCCGTATGTCTCAATTTGTTCGTTTCAATCACTGAACAACCCAGTCAATGTTGACGATCGCTAAATCAGGTTGGGATCAACTACTTTGGACAAGATGGTGAACTAGCTGGATGCATCAACGACGTCCTCAATATCACTCGCTTCCTCTGCGGTACGAACGGTTATTTCCTGGCTGATCCGTACACTGAATTTTTGGTAACATTCGATAGAGCAATATGGCTACTCCAAGGATAACATCGTGACTCTCACTGACGATACTACTGACCCTCGTCGCATGCCCACCAAGGAGAATATTGTAAGCACCTCTTTATCCATACTCGACCTTCAGCATGCTCACCAGTTCTATCAAGATACGTGCCATGAACTGGCTAGTAAGTGATGCACAGCCGAACGATTCGCTATTTTTCCACTGTGAGCCTGTCAATATATTCCACCAGAGATTTGTATTCATCTGACCGGAATAGACTCTGGGCACGGAGGTCAGACCAAAGATCTTGACGGCGATGAAGGTGATGGTTTCGATGAAGGTGCGAAACCCGCCGTCTAGCTATAACCTGGAATCCAGACTGACAATAATTACAGTGATCTACCCGGTACCTCCCTGGAGATCTCTCTTTGTGTCAACATCCTTGATCTGAGAGCTCTTTTAGGTCGATTTTGAGGAGAATGGACACATCGTTGATGATGTAGGTCAATGTACTTATTCTGCATCTCCTCATTGCCAATATCTACTATGGTGTTCAGGACATGCACGAGATCATGGTCAAGCCTTTGCCTCCAGGATGTCGTCTTACTGCCATATACGATGTAAGGCCTTACGGACCTAGTCTTCCAAGTGACTGAATTGATGAATTAATTCACCCGTAGTCCTGCCACTCCGGTACCGCGCTAGGTGCGTACGATAATCCCATCAACAACATGATGTTTACACGTTTTCACAGACTTGCCTTACGTCGTAGGCTCCTTCTTCCCTACACTCATCGGCGTCGCTGATCAAATCCTAGTACTCAACCGAAGGCAAACTCAAGGAACCCAACCTCGCAGCCGAAGTTGGAGAAGGTCTCCTCTCTGCGGCGACCTCCTACGCTCGAGGTGATATGGGTAACATGTTTGGTACCGCGATGGGCATATTCAAATCTGTTACCTCCTCTACGAAGGCGGAAAAGATTGCCAAAGCTACTCGAACCAGTCCTGCTGATGTTGTAAGTGCGACTCGCTGCGGGAGCCCTCTGAGTCGTGTATCGTTTTGATGCTATTGCATGCATAGATATCGTGGAGCGGCTGCAAGGACGACCAAACCAGCGCCGATACCCAGGAAGCTGGGCAAGCTACCGGCGCCATGAGCTTCGTGCGTTTTCATTGCCCCTTTACCCCTTTCTTCGCCCTAATCACCATTCCTTGGAAGGCTTTCGTCTCGGCTCTCAGTAAGCACTTTCTCTTAGGCGACGATCGTCACGTCTGACCACTCCATCAGGACAAGCCCCTCAGCAGAGTTATCAGCAACTACTAAACAACGTCAGGTGGGTTTGAGCTTTCGCGAGAAACACGAGCCATCAATGCATCACCCGTTACTCACGAATATATGCAGGGACATCCTCAGAGATAATTACAGCCAGAAGCCTCAGGTCAGTCCATCAGGCTTATTACCTTCAAATCACGACCGTGCTAACTGGTTCTAATGTCAATATTCCTAGTTGTCAAGTTCACACCCCATGGTACGGTCTTACTCAGGAACATCGCAATTGACACTCACGCATGCCCCATCAGGACACCGAGATCTTATTCATTTGCTAAACACTGGAAGGTTCGAAGCAAGCAACTACATAGGAATGTTTACCGTACTAATATGCAAGAAATATATAGTAAATATATAGTTGGGTCGAGGCGAAGCAAATTGAAATGGTAGAGAGTAGAGGTATTCAGTTGGGTTGAACCGCACCATGTAAAGGCTAGGCCATGGACCTTTCTTGTTGTCGCACCTGTAAGAGCATAGGGAGTAGTTCGTTGACCTTATGCCAGTACTCCCCATACGAGCCTGAACGGCTAAAGATGAGACGGCCGCCCGCTGGGAGGATCCCGCTCAGGTACATGGCGATCATCGCATGGTCCTTCGCCGGAGATTTGCCAACATCCCAAGACCGAAGCTTCGGGAAAGTGGCTCGACTCTTGAGGATAGGAATTTCGCCTTTCGCATTCAAAGAAATGCTCAGCTCTTCTAATTTGCTACAGTGAGGGATCATATCGAGGAAGGTTGAAATGCTGGGTGAGTGGGTGCTAGAAGAAACGGTGTTCTTCAGGGTAAGGTGAGTTAGGTGCGGGAAAGCTTGGACGAGGGAGATGATGTCTTGGCCTGTCAACTTGAAGGAAAAAGAGGTGATCTTGAGTACTTCTAACTTTCGGCAAGGAAACAGTTGTGCGAGCACTGTGGATGGAAGCGTGGCTGTACATCCGGTTTGAGTTGATGTCCGATATTGTTTGGGTGAACGAATGCTGAGTGATTTCAGATCGGGACAATGTGCAGCAAAGGCTTTGAATAAACCTTCTAAGTCGTTGTCAGAGTCCACAGCGGCATCAGCCGTGACCGATACAAGTTTAGGGAGGCCGACACTTGCGATGGCGAGGAGGATGAAGCCGGGGGTATTTGTGATACATAGGTCCTCTAGGGAGGGAAAACTACCCGCTGGAAGAACTAAGCCGCGCTCCATATACGATGCAATGGACTGCACGTCGAGTTGAAGTTCCTCAAGCAAGCGGAGCCCGGCAATAGCAAGCAATAAATCCTTGCTAATGAGGGGAAGATGCAACGTCTTGAGATTAGGGAGAACACTCGGAGTGAGGATCGTTATGCAGGGCTCGTCCAATCGAAGTTTAGCCCTTCCTCCGGACTTCCAGATAGCTCGAAAAACTCCAGGAGGGGAGTACGCGAGGGGAGGTACGAGAGTGCAAGAGCCATATCACCGAGTGTGGAATCCATGTCCTTGTTAACACCATCGCCATCACCTCCGCCGCTATCACTAGAGTCATCACTAGAATCATCACTAGAATCATCACTGTCGAGGTCAGGATTTGTGCTGACTTTCGTAGCTTCACGGGCGCCGTCCGTGCCGCCATCAGAATCCGCGTCATCGCTATCATTTTCATCGCTATCTTCACCATCGTCTTCTTCGTCTTCCTCACCATCAGTCTTGGTAACGTTCTCTTCGGCATTGGATTCTAGAGGACAGTAGCGCATGGCCAAAGATAATAGCCGTTTGTTGAGGAACATGGGCAAATAGCGAGCTGGCATTCGAGGAGACGTGTATGTGAGGAGGCGCAGACTCGGAAAGAGACATTGTGAAGGGCGGGTGGCAGCGATATCGGAAAACAGCGACGGTGCGTAATCGGTGCAGCCATCTTCATTGTCGAGCTCTTCTATTCGCGACGAGTACTCATAGAACCTGCCCCAATCGGCGGGCCTTATCGATCGCTTATACTATCGACGCGTCCGTTGAGTGTTTTCTCAAGGAAATCAAGGGAAACAGCCTCACCACCAAGGAGCCATTCTTATCACAGGTGGTCGGACCCAAAAGCTCAAATAAGCGTTGAAAATTGTCGATATAATTCCAAACGACCCCAACAGCTTGAATGTTCCATGCCTTGCAGACGAGGGCGGCTGTAATAGGATTTTCCGAGTACTCAACGATGATTCGAAGAAGCTCAGGCGAAGTCAGAACGCGGCGTTCTGCTGACATAGTGAGAGTCACGCTCGTCATCTCATTGTTCTCTAGCTTTATGCTTCCCTACATTTGTGCGCGAAAAAGGGACATTATTCTTTTTGCTAGAAATCAGGAAATCAAGGTACTTGCCATTTTCCGAAACCAGCCCCAACCAAATGAGTGCTTGAGTCTTCGTGGTAAAGGTGCTCAGAAGGCTCCGAGTTTGAAATGCTTCTATGTGTTGCCCTACTCGGACTGGAGGTTTAGGTTATGCGCAGGTGTGAACCGAGCGTGGTGACTTTGGCGCGCCGTCGGTCTCTGAGTCTGAGTCCCTGAGTCTATGCGCACGGTCACGGTCAAGTCATGTGGTCGCGACTCGGGAGCTCGCAGTTCGCCCAAACTGGGATTGCCACCAACCTTACGCTTCAATTACTCTGGCTTATCGCTGTAGTTCATCATGAGTCTCAATCATCAGCAACTGGTAAGATTGACGTTCATGCACTAGGAATGACCTTTTCACACACCGTATGTCTAGTACATCGAGGCACCAGTGAACCAGGTTTTGTTCGCAAACGACTTGCTTTACCTTATCTTCAAAAACTTGTCCCGCAAAGATAACACGGTTAATGCTCGTGTCTGCAAAACCTGGAGCGAGGAGGCATTGAACCTCGTTTGGCGCAAGGCGCAGTTTTTTGGCCTTGTTCAACTCTTGGGTCCATATCGATATGATTCTAGAGAAGGAGGAAGGCGCTGGGTTAGTGTCATCTCAATATATCTCGTCATAGACATTCACTGATCCGGAGGTAGACTCTCTTGGAGATTCCTCGACCAAATGACTGGGCTAGGTTCTGGTTTTATTCTTCGCGTGTTCATGAACTTGAAGATTTCGGCATATTGTCCCCTCGCGTCTTTCGTTACATCAACATGACTCGACCCCCAGCGGAACTTCTACCCAACATGCATACTCTGAAATACTCCTACCAACAAACCGAGTTTCTACCATTACTCCTCGGTGCACGACTCAAAAGCCTTGACCTTTCTTCCCGGTCTCGCGACGATATGATACTCCCTTCGGTTCTGCGTTATGTCGGCTCGCGATCACCACATTTAACGCATCTTTCTCTCCCAGTCATGTCGTTTTCATTAGACCTTGAACGTGCTCTGATTGAAGTTGTCACCTCTCTCACACAACTCACGGATTTTTCTGCACCCAACGCCCTTCTGACGCCTTCCGTGGTTTCAGTCCTCTCTATCCTCCCCTGCCTACAATCTCTTCGAGGGAATGAACGTCCATATAGCCCGATGGGACTAGAGGCTGGTGCGCACCCGCCCATGAATGACAACTGCAGTACTTTCCCATCTTTATGCACTCTGGTTCTGCGGATCCCCTTTTCTCGTTTCGTCTATTGGCTTTCTGCCTATCCTATGCCCACACTCACAGAACTACATATTGGTCCTATCGTCGTCGAATCTGCAGACGATCACTCGCGCCTGCTCAAAGCGGTCATGGAAGGCTGCCCCAAGCTGCGATGTTTCTTTCTCCTGCCCTTGTCCCACGCAGTGACCGACATCCGCGACGCTGAACCGCTCCATTTTGATCACCTTCAATGGCTTGTCCAAGGTTCCTCGCTCCTCGATCTCGATATATCCCATACTTTGCCCCTTGAACTCACCCCGTCAGACCTTGTCACGCTCCTGAAGGCTCTTTTATCTATCGAGCGTCTTCATCTTAACTCTTACCCTGGAAATTGTCTCGACGGCAGCGAAGAGCTCTCTCTGGATGTTAATGTACTGGCAACAATCATCCCTTACGCTTCTCGAGTGCGAGACCTTGGGCTTTGTATGTCTTCAAAAGGACTTCCTCTACCGGATGACACCAGACTCGAAGGCACCCTTGGTCAACTTCGGACACTTACCATCGGCCGCTCTCCTTGTCAATCTGCACCTGAAGTCGCGGCATTCCTCAGCATGGTGCTGCCCATCAATTGCTCTATCGGTGACGATGAAGACCTCTCAGAAGGATGGTCTGAAGTGGTCGAATACATCCCAGTGTTTCGCCGGGTCCGCATAGAAGAACGTCTTCGCGCGTCTCGGTCTAGTTCGGTGGATTGACTCGAAGGTGGATTGACTCGAAACCCAATACCTATACGGCTGTGAACGGGTGATGATTAGGTAGCCTCGTGAAACATTTTGGGCCGACCATAGAGTAGTGACTTAGCTTATTGTCCTCGCTTACTACTCCTCCAATAACAGTCCTTTCATCAGAGTGCCTGAGATTTTGTGAATCGCCCGCCTCGTGCTTCGGAGTACCCCATGCATGTGCTACACTGCCTCTTAGTCAAACATTGGAACCGACAGAACCGCCGTGGACACTAAAGTACGGCTTCAAAACCTGCTGGTTAGGAAATTCTCCAAAAACTAAAGGACTCTTCGGAAAGTACAGGGTTTATTATTACAACACCTTGGAGGGCATATACGTGTGGAATCATTACTAGCACGAAAATGACGGCGGTGAAATACAATGTATAAAGGGAAAGAGAAGTATGGAGCGGAAGGGCTCACAACGCCAAACCAGGATGAATTGTTCGTAGTCGCTGCTGAAAACGCGCATGGACTCGAAAAAAGGTCGGTAGAAAAACATCGCTGACCTCTGCCCATTTTTCGGAATCCGAATGACTGAGAATGCAGCGCTCTGGGATCAACTGGCTTAAGAATGACGCCACTTCAAAGACGTCATCGTTGCATGGGGATTGACCGACATGCAGCTGTATCAGCGACTCGAAGGTGCTTGAAACAACGACATTGGGGAAGGGAATCCCAGGCGAAGACATGCAGAGGCCGAGCTCGGTGAGACGTGGGCAGTAGGGGGCTATTGCGGCCAACACAGTGAGGTCGAAGGAAAGGCTTCCATGAGGTACAGGGTTCTCGGGATACGGGTTTAGGAAAAGTGTCGTCAGAGTCGGAAGCGATGTCAAAAGAGTGATGAGCTCGGACTGTGTGATATTCAACGGATGTGGGTGACGAATCCAGAGGGAAATGAGGTTGCTCATTTGTAACACAGAACGCAAGTGACAAAAGCTGAGTGGTTCGGCGATGATGGGAGGCTCCAGGTGGTAGAGGCTTTGTAGAGAGAAATTTTGCAGCTTCGGCGAGCTAGCGGCAGCACATTGGATCAGCCGTGAATAATTGTCCGCTGTCACAACCGCCATAGGGCCGACGTGGAAATTGCTCAAGGACGGGATGGGGCGATAAGATAGCCAGCGTATGAGATCTGGAAAGCGTAGTCGAAGTATGAGGGTCTTGAGAGATGGGAAACTACCACAGTCCCCCTCCGTCGGCAGGTGGGCATAGTCCTCAGGTCCTAGGTTTGAGTAAGGAATTTCTTCTCCGTATAAAGCGTTTAAACACGGGAGATGGGAAAGAACAGAGGCGACAGGAGAAGTCAAAAGGCGATTGGGTATGTGCAAGATGGTGAGTTGACGGAGAGATTGGAACATATTCACTAGAGCCTCTTCAAGCTCGTCAGAAGCTGTGATGCTGTCCCTCAAGCACAAGGAGGTGAGGTTTGGTGACCTTGCGCCGACGTAAAGTAGGGCTAAGGGGACTCCGGGGTCTTCACCAATTCGAGCAGAGAATTCCAATGTCCTCAAGTCACTTGTGAGGAACAAGGGCAAGAATTCCGAGGGAGTAGCCGTGAAATCGAGGTAGCGCAAGTTTGGCAAGAATTCCAGAGAAGGTCGGGTGGTAGAAATGTTGCGAAAGACGCGTGAGGAGATCCCGTCGATACTACTCAATCTACGCACTCGAGGAGCGTAGCGATGAAGTCTGCCCCAGTCTGCTGGTGAGAGCCTTCGATTGAAAACCTATACTTATACGCGGTTATGATGAGCGACCTTGGCCAGGACGAGCATCAGAGGACATCGACAAACCCAAAAGCCTTCTTTGGGATCGTAGCGTCCTGGAGCAAGAATATCCAGCAGACGACGCAATGACACATCATGCCAAATAGCATCCAAAGCCTCATCGAGCCAAGCCTTGCAGACGCGAGCATGGACGGCGTTTTGCTTTTTGGTCGCATGTTCGAAAACGAGACGAAGCAGTTCAGGCATAGACAAGACTTTGTCCATTTTTCCCTATCCACGATAATTGTCATTGAGCGGTAGGACTAATGGAAGCAACAGAAATTTACCTTTTAGCTTGAAGACAAGCTACGCGAGGACTAGGAGACCGACCTTCCACGTGCACCGAGATCCCACAACCCTTCTCACGGTTAGTAAAATGTTCTCACGATCAGGCATGCATCTCACGGAGTAGCACCTTCTTATTCCCCTTCCCCAAGGTCCTTACCCACAATTCACTTGGGGCACTCTTCGAGACGTCAACTATGGATGCGGACAGGAAATCGACCGTATCATCTTTCTACGGAGGCCGCAAAAGCTCGTTCGATGCTCTAAACAACGAATACACTTCACCTGAACAGCAGTACGCCAGCCCACCGGTGGGAGCGCAGGCAAGACCGCGCAGGGATTCAGCATCGTCGTTCTACAACCCAGAGCAAGCATCACGAGTCAGCACAGACCTGCTGAATGGTCAGCCAAGACCTAGCGGTGGATATACAAGGGAGACATTTTTCCCAGGTGCAAGGTCAGAGCCATTGAAAGGGGGTCGGGACGAGGAGGAGGCTGGCGCGGGGCCTGTTTGGGATGTGTTCTCCGATTTCAACAATGCTGGCCCGAGATATAGCACGGCGTTTGGAAAGCAGGACCCAGCAGCGTGAGTTTTGTCCTTGTACTTGTGAAATTTATCCTTTACTCACGATCAATCGTAGTTACCAACCCCTTCCCGCCGTAGCCTCACCTAAAGCAGAATATGACACCGCAAGTTCCAAGACTGGAGCACCTGTGGAGATGGTCACTGTCCCAACAATGGGTCCAGAATGGCGGCGTGATGAGCTGAAGAATATGACGAAATCAGGTCGTCGCGAAGCGAAACGGGAAGGTAGAAAAGAATTCTGGAAGAGATGGAATCGCAATGAAATTGGGCTTTGTGGACGCTGGTTCAATCGTCGAACCCTCATCTGGTTTATTTTCGGCTTGTGCTGCGCGTACGTCCAATCTATGTCCCCCACTTTCCGTGCGGCTGATTCTCGCCGTCTTTGATCAGCATTGCCGTTGTGCTCGCATTCACCATACCTCGCGTACCAGGCTTCGCCTTTGATGGTAACTCACCACTCGGAAATGCGACAGGCGATTGGGCAGAAGCCGTACCAACAACGTTCAATCGCTTGCCCGCCAACTTCAGTTTTCCTGCTTTCGCCAACCTCCAGGTCAACACACAGGATAATTTCCTACCTGTGCGCTTCACGCACCTCCGAGCTAGCGTGTACGACCTGGAGACCACCGTTCTCGTCGGGACGGGCGACTTGGGAAGCAGGACCCTCCCAGCGAAGGCGTACCCCGAGATCCAGCTGCCCTTGAACTTCACATACGTAACTACCAATGACACCGATCAGACTTGTATGACTTCATTATCTCTATCCTACCAAAATCATTCTCACATTGTGTTTTCTTATAGGGAAGAATTGGTACAACAGCTGCAGGAACTCTGGGGCTGGTGAACGTACGGGGCTACAGTTCCGGCTTGTTCTTGATATGAACATTATCGGGCTCCCCTCGACGCATCATGCTTCAACAACCATCATCGGTGCCAACTGCCCGATCGAACTCGCTCTCAACGCTGCATAAATTCCTCTGACTCTCATTAATGACGAAGATATACGTATGACCATTTGCCAATCCCTGGTTGGTTCAGGAGCCTTTTTGCAGGACCATAGACATTCGTTTATTCGCTTTTGACTCCCCCATGACATCCTCCTCATTCTATCATATCAAACGGACTTGTGGACGTTTTTGGCATTACTTATACATCTACATTCTTTATTGTTGCTTTTCGTTCCCCTTCTCCAATTTAACTGGCTTGTTTTACTATTCGATGAGCGTATACGCAATACTATCCAGCTCTGGACTCATTCCCAGCGCCCTAATACTGCTCTGAGGCTCTCCTTCAACTTGCTCAAGCGACGGTCTTCCATGGCGACGCCCATCGTTGTACTGGTAAGGTTTTCATGCCTTTCTTCGAGGTGATCGCTGACAAAAAGCTTGCAGCTTCCACAACTTTCTGCCTGTCCCATGAAAATCGGATACGGCGAAGAGGAAATCTGAACCGGCTTGCTGGGAGGTTCCTACTCGAGTGACCTAAATTTGTTGCAAGGTGTAAGTAAATTCGGAGAAGGGAGTACTCCTAGTTCATCCGCACGTACCTCGCGGTTCATCTCCATCATCAAGCAACATCCCTTCTTCTGGTGCGCAAACCCTATTCACATTCGACCCATGCCTGAACTGTCTCCCCCCCC
>BEWF01000624.1:0-17909 GCA_002583695.1 Pleurotus salmoneostramineus | reverse complement strand
TACAGTGTATATATCCTATGTGGTACGGCGACGAGAGGTTCACTTCTAAGATTTTCGCTGCGCGTAGTAGTTAGCGAGAAGAAAAATCCTGTCCACTTCCACGACGCATGAAGCCTCCCAGAATATCTGGACACTCCGAGGAGATTTGAACTAGGAAGCAAGGCAAAAAGAAGGCGACAATGGCGCGGAGTCTCAAATGATCACAGTTAAGCGCCTTCGAGCGCCTGTTGCATGTCGCGTTCCGAGACGCGACGGACGAGCGGACGCACTACTACCACCTCTTCACCAGAAGCCCAGTATGAGGGACGCCGGAATCTATTCCATTAAGAGGGCCCTCCCCCGTATGGTGAATCCTCTGCTTGTCTAGTGCACGAAAAATACTAATTGTCTTTCGAAAAACAGAGTTGGGCACCCAAGAACCTGTACAACCTCTGGCTTCGTTCCAAAGGCAACCGAGCCGAGGAGCTCAAATTTACGCGAACCCATAAGACTCTCTTCCAGCAGCGCTGGACCTCCAAAGCCATGGTTCGTGCCTACCATGGCGACTACATAAACGAGAAAATCTTCAAACGATGGTACCTTCCCGAAACTCTTCCGGATGTTCGACCACGGAGGAAGGTCTTTGGAGATGACAAGGACGACTTGGAGGCTTTTGCGCTGAGGAAGAAGAAGGAGAAAGCGTTGGAGGAGGAGGTGGAGAAGAAGGGTATGGCGCCTGTCGGAAGTTTGATGTTTTCGGAGGTGGAGAGGAGAATAGATGTCTTCCTCTTCAGATGCTGTTTTGCGCACAGTGTCTATGAGGCGAGACGATTGGTGATTCACGGAGATGTCTTGTTGAATGGGGAAAAGGTTCGCTCTCTTCCATCCACCTCCCATATTGATGCTCAATATCACTCAGCACCAAAATGCGAACACCCGCCTCGCGCCTGGAGACATGGTTTCTGTGAACCCCGACGCCATTCGGTTCTTCAAACCACCTAACGGGGAGTTTGACGCACCGTTGACTCGGATAAGCAAACGTGAACCAAGCGCTTCCGACAAGTCGACCACTTCTACAGAGGCTGCATCCGACTCCACGACTGCTTCGGAGGGTGAGGAAGCCTCGTCCGGAAAGCTGACACCGTTCTACCTTCCCCCTTACGCGTCTCCGTGGATGTTCATCCCTGCTTACATCGAACCCTCGTTCAAAACGTGTTCAGCAATTTACGTCCGTCATCCTACGGCACGACCAGGATACTCCGAGATCCCCACTCCATACGCTGCTGACGGCGAAGTCGTTCGATTCGCATGGGAATGGTACATGAAGAACCGTCCTCGTCTACGCAGCAAATCTCAACTTGCTCGTATGCCAGAAGATAGGGCACTTGCGACGATGGAAGAAAAGTTTGACCCTCGGGATTTGAAGAGGTCTCAGGTTTCTCAGCGTCGGCTTGGGCAGAGACTTGCGCATCGTAAATAGTGCGCTTTATCTATCTGACATGTTCGCTTTGATATTTCTCCCCCTTGAATAATCCTATAGACTCTTGGTGAACGCCATTGGGTCAGACCAGGTTGTGGCAGGAGGCCCCACGAGTAATGCCACCCGCCCACAGTATGGCGACCAACTGCGCCCGAATGAGCACACGTTACTCAAAATCGCCTCGGACGGTCAACAGTTGCTTGCATAGCTCCAGTCTCGCGATGCCAGCTAAAGGGGTCCTCGACCTGTTCATGTTATCATGGTGTCTACGTTTGGGAGACCAGTCCTACTCGAACGCTTCGAGCTAAATCCTGCCAGCACTTCAGCTCCGGTCAGTCGCTGACTTGTCGTAACCCTCATCATCCTTGGCACCGGCCTCAGTCGCCGATAATTCATTCTTCCTTTTGAACATACGCATATCACTGAAACCCAATAGCTCTGGTGACCCAACGACAACGTTACAACGGAGAACATTCGCCTCTTGTTCGACAATTGGGCGGTCCCGCCCCCACTACCGACTATGGTATGCACTCTATTATTATCCTTGCCACATCAAGGTTCGCCTCCATTCATGCGCTGGGCGGTCTCCGGGTGCATCATAATCATGATTAAATGGGTATCAATACACTCGGCGACTTGGTCAAAACATATGCGCCCATCCATGGTCTTACTGCATGCCGCTTTTTCCATGGCTTTAAACGAGTCATATCTGTTTTTTCTTCCTACTCTTACGTCAACGACCATCTATCTAGGTGCATGTTGAATGGTTCACCTCCTTGGAGCATTGACTTCCGCAGCATTTGAAGAGGACCCTACCTTTGGGAGAGAGGTTAAATACACCGTATGGTATAGAGTCGAAACTACCAACCTTCCAAAAGATTACGACTGGTATGTTCCCCGCCTCTCAGCTTAGACAAATCGACCCTATTCACATCGTTCCGTTCAGGTCGATTTTCAAATTTAACAACAGGTTCGATAACCTCTTCCCTCTATGAATTATCCACGCCGCTAATTCACGGACTCTATACTTCTAGGATGAAATTCTCCATCGCATTGCTCGCTGCCTTCGCTGCCACCTCGGCCTACGCTGCCATCTGCACTAAGGAATGTAGCCCTGAGCCCGAGGCCTGCGCCCAAGGTCAAGTTGCGTTCCAGCAAGGAGAGTGCTGGTCGTGCTGCCAGATCCCCAAGAGGGCTCTTATTTGCCCCGCCATCTGTCTTCCTGCCAACCCCGATTGTTCGGGTAGCCCAGGCTTCCCCGGAGGCTCGGGAGATTGCTGGAACTGCTGCGCTCCCCTTCCTCAATCAGCATTATAATCGACAGATTGCTTTGACCCCCAATGTGGTTTCAATTTAGACATGCTACGTAGTTGCTACCCGCAATTGTTGATGATGTGGAGAAGGAATATTGGTGTGCTCTGTTATTACCGTGCGTTCCTCCGACTAACTTGTTATACCTGGTAATGAGAAGGAATGGCGACAACTAAATGGCAATTCCCCATTCAACAACTTCCTGTCCAGTTGCGCTACATGGTGGTTCGTCACCGATAACACTCGGGATAGCAAGACGATACACACTCACAATGTAACAACGTTGTCATGAGATCCCCCAACATCTTCAGCTGTATCCACCTCTTCCTCAACGAAGGCAGAGTAGACGTTCCGTTCAATATTGAAGGACGCGGGTAAACCCTCTTCCATCCACTCAAGGCGATCTCGTAATGTATCAAAATCACTGGGAAGATGGCTTGACGCGGATTGCAATCCATTGATCAATTGCCTAGCCATCAGCGCTACCATCCGAGCCTCATCATAGCGACAAAACGAGGATAGAATGCAGTAGGTGCGGGATAGCACTGCAGCGTAGAACTGGGCAACACGAGCATCGACACAAAAAGCCAATGAAGGCACCGCCCGGGTTACTGAACGAATGGTATGTTCCATCACGGGATCATGTTCAAGCTGGAGTGGAGCGAAGTGATCGTAGGTGCAGGGAGCCTCTGAGCTATAGATCAGCTGGATCATTTCGTGGAGGGTTAAGACTGAGTCGTCCTCGCGTTCTTGTATTTTGAATTGGAATGCCCGGTCCGAGAGATGGACGACAAGTCTTGTGTAGTGAAACGACATTGGCCACTTGCCTTGACGCCGTAGGCCTATCGAAAGGAGTTTCCTATGGACGGCAATAAAGTCTTCAAGACGAGAGATACGAGACGCAGTGTCTGGTTGAGTAAAGTGGAGGAAAGCCGTGAGGACAACCCAGACATTGTCGTCGTCGCTTAGAGAGGTCATCCGAGTGGTCATGATTTGGCAAAACTCGAGGAGATTCGCATGAGACTTCAAGAAGTTCCACAGATCTGACAAATTGTCGATAAACTCTGCAAGGAGCTGAGAAGTGAGGAGGCCGAGCTGAATGGACTGATTGACAATTTTCCATAGTTGGCTCAACGATTGCAGCATTGTAATCTTGTTGCGAGAGTAAGTGGGTAGGTTGGGGCTCAGATACGAGTAAAATTCAGGCCGAAAGCAGCCGTTGACAACGACTTCAACATCTCGGAGGGTAGAAGCCGAGATAGACAGTTGGGATATCTGATATTCGAGGTAGTGGCGGTCCCAAGGTTCTAGGACACCCTGATCGGAGTGCGCGTTAGAAAGGAAGAATTCAAGGAAGCACCAAAAAATACCGAATCTTGAGGGGTTAGGCCTAGGCTCAATTCCCCTCGTGATGCGACCTCTAAGAAGAGTCGATCGAATTGACGGAGTTGTGTATTCAATGTCGTTTGTAAGGACAGAATGTGATGTTCCACCCTAAGCACAGACATCTCGCTCCTGGCCGCAATGTAGAACTAGATGATCATTTAAAGTGATCGTGAGTATGGACAGAGAGAAGAGGTGGAGAGTCAACTCACGTGGAAACGAGATAACGTAGTCCGTATTTGATCCCGTAAACGAGATATCGTAGATTCAACTTTATCAGCTTGGAACCAGGAGGGTAAATTGATGCAAGCGACGACGGAGTGTTTTCGATGAAGTTGTTTACATATCGCCAAAGCGCCGGCCAATTCCCTAAGGGTATCATCATTGAGCAACCCACTTGGCAGCAGCGACAAGCATGGAGCAAACAAACCCTTCAAGGTGATTTAGAGAAGTCCTTAACCTAGATGAGCATCGTAGAGCTTGTTGATGGGTGATGCAGAAGTCTCGCAGGAGGTTCAGATCGGCGACGACGTCTTCGGCAAGCTCATTAATTCGTGTTGAATTCTTATGAACCTATCCAGGAGTAACTTGTGATGGGTGTCGTCAAGGGGAAGAAATACGAACCTTGCGAGTAGCGTCTAGAATACTGTTGCCGAGGGTGACAAAAGTGATCACAGCTGTGGTGATGGATAACGGATCCATGGACTCAGAATCTTAAAGGCTGGGGTCAGTCGTAGCTGAGGGAGACGGCGCGAATCGAGCAGGGTCAAAAGCACTGTCTGGAGGGTGCCAATTTATAGTGTGTATCCGTGAGGGCGATAAGGAGACAGGATAATTGATGGGTCAAGCTTGAAGCCCCATAACTTCAGCGAAAGCCTCAGCGCTCGTTGTGGCTCTGGAACGTGAGGCGAAGCGGTCGCAGATGTCTTGATAAGCACGAATTGCAGCTAAGGGAGGGGGCGGAGCAAATCCAGCAATCTTCGGGACCTTGAAGAACGAGGGACATCATGCGAGAAAACGACGGGTGGGGTGTGGCAAGTACGCGAGGCCTGCCAGGAGCGTCTGCCATCGACACAAAGAAGCCATTGGGTGTCCGAGTCGCGACGGAAAGGATGGAATCTTCACCATGGAGTCATGTTCAAGCTGAAGTGGAGTAAAGTGTCCGAAGGCGAATGCTCTGAGCTATAGCTCAGTTCCGTCAAATCATAGACTCGGGTCATGCATTCATGAGTCATGACTACTCACATCGTCTTAGGTTCATGTCGCCGTATTCTGGGGTAGAATTCCCGAGTCGAGAGATAGGCAACATGTCATTTGTGGTGTAACGGCATTGAGCAATTGCCTCGACGGCGGGCTTGTCAAAAGTAGTTTCCTGGAGTGCCTAGTGGGAAAATAAATAAGAGAGAAGATGCGAGGTAAACCCAATTACCGTCGTATTGGTATCCTGCGGCGAGGGTCCCATTCGTCTGTAACGCAACACTTTGACCAGGCTGATGTGAACGGGTTGAGCGAAGAAGGCTAAAGTGCCGGGCTCGTTGGCCTCAGTACGAAAGTGGGGTGAATGTGATGCGAGAGGAACGGAGTGGAAGCCAGGTCGAAGAGGCGGGCGAAAGGACGGGGAGACAGAGCTCGATATAGGATGACACGATGAGCTTGAAAAAAATTTGATGCAAGAGCTGGACTTGTGCACATATAGGTAATTGAGCCAATGAGTCGCCGAGCCACACTGGTCTACATGGCCTAAAAACCGGTTCAAGAATGGAGTTTGTCGAGCCGCAACGTAGCGGAGAAAGGGAAAATAAATAAATAATTCAAAGACGCATCGAGCATGCGTTAAGAGGTCCATCTGGGAGATACTGAACTGTCACGATATTGAATGAGAATTTGCTATTGATGACACCACATAAACGTGAGCTACCCTCGTTAGGAGAAGACGTAGCGTGGGCTCGAACGGAGTAAAACAGAAAGGCACAGCATGGTAAGGAGAATGTGGAAGGGTGGTATGCGGCCAGATCCACGGGTATTTTGTATAACCCTGGAAGTAGAAAAACACGCGAGGAGGTTAGTTACACCACCAAGAGAGAGAAAGAGAAAATCTCACCGTAGTCATGACCCACGCAAATGGTAGCCTCTGAGTTCGAAGTGTGGACGTGAATGTATGCCACTCTGTCGCATCAATCTAAAGATCCAACCAATGGGGTATATGGAGGACAAACGGCATTTCTTCCGCTCCAAAGATACTAAGAAGGAGCCTGATCCAGATCGGCAAGAGAAGGCTACAGCCGCTCCGTACTTAGCATGGTCAGGCGATAGCACAAGGCCCAAGGGTGTTGTTCTAATCGCTTGGTTCCGAACGTGATAAGAGCATGGCTGATGGCCCGGCGCTGACCTGACCTAGAAGGAAGCAAAAACAAATATCATCAAATAGGCCGGGGCAGTATAAGAGGTGGTGGAAGTGCAGTGTACAGTCCCCAGGCCTCAGAATCAACACTGCAACCTACTATCAGCCAATCTCCTCTAACAAACATGTTCGCTGTACGCACCGTTTCGCCTTCTCACCCCTCGCTAATGGGCTAACCTATTGCCCCACCCACAGACCGTTCAAATCCCCGTCAACAACAATGGCTGCGGAGACAACTCCTGCACCGGCGGTGCCAGGTTCGTCGACGTCTTCTCTCGCATAATAGGCATGCCCATACTCACAAATGCCCATCTAGTTGCCAATGCAAGCCTGGCCAATGCAAGTGCTAGACGTCTGACGTCTTGCCGCCCATCAACGAAGCCCTTCGCACGACTTCAGTCGTCCCTAGCCACCTTGTAAAGAAGTGCTGTACTCGTGCACACATATGTTGATGTCGCCCTAGTTATGACTCTGTCCATAAAGTTCCAATAAAGTTCGAATGACTTACTTGAATGATTTCGCGTGATATGAAGGCCTCCCATGAATCTTTCGTCCCCTGACCCAAATGCGACCGCCGCTAATCATCGAGCCGTCAACTGGATAGAACGACCCGCTTCCCAACCAAGTGGTCTTCGAGTGGTGTATCCGTGGTAAGTGATAGAGCAGGAGTTGGAGTGATGTTGCCTCAGAAGAACCAACGCCCTTTTATTGCAAGTCGACCGACCGAGGGGGTACACTAGCGAAGGCGAAAGGGGACCGCCAAAGTGAAGCGACACAATAAACTGCAGTTGAATGATTTCTTCGTCGCCATTGGCAGCATTCACGGTTAAAAATGGGTTTTGTTCAACAGAGCCAGCCGTAGACTTTCTCGTAGTGTTGAGTACCTGTCAGCATCTGAAACGCCTGTGAGATGGAATTCATCGTTAGACTGGGGTCGCTGGGCGCGTCTGTCTGGTGTGGGTGGTGTTGCGCTTGAGCGCTAGGGCGGACGACGAAACGATGATCGTCGGACATCCGGGTTACAAACTCAGAGGCGACAGATTTCCCTATAAGGGAATCGGCCGAATTTGCTTCCAAGATCGCAGAGGGGCTGCACTACGTTACAGGGTATCCGCACCCCTACTCACTGTCCATTTTCAACACCACATACTCCCTAAAGCTTTCTGCCTGAGAGTAAAATTGTAAAATTAGATATGTTGAGAATGAGTAAGAGGTTGATGACCTCGATGCCTACCTCGGGTTTCCAAGACCCAACCATCGACTTGTTGAACCAGGGCGACCAAGACGTCTCGCTTGATGAACCTTGTCATGTGCGAAGCATTGATGAGGGTCGAAGCTTTCGTGTAATGGAAGGCGGCCAACGTGTCCTAGGCCGTGAAGCCTGAGCAAAATAAATAAATAAATAAGAAACTCTAAAAGAGAACGCCAAGGGCTCGGTGCTGTCGGGAGTAACTCACCATCCAACCACATCATGACGATAAAGGACGACGTCCGACTATCAACGAACGGGCTACACTGAACACGTCCTTTGTTAGTCGGCCGGGACTCCAAACACTGAGAAAGGTCCCGAAATACATTTCATCAATGAAAATAAATAAATAAATATCATTCGGACGCACCATGGAGTCTCGGCTCTGGGCAACATTTCAAAGACTAGGTTGGGTCAGAATACAAGGCTTTCCTGTCCTTTCTCAATAAGCATTGGCGGAATGGATGCGTCCTGAGAAAGAAGTTTCCACAAAGCAGGGATCCGACCGCTATCAGGATCTGAGATTGAAGAGCTCTAACGACGATGTAAGGGTGGCCAAGGAAAGGGGAGATGACCAAAAACTCAATGCCACAAGTTGTGCAAACAACAAGCTTGGTATCGCGTGCCAACATTCTAGGTATTACACGTTCCACGGATGATCGACAAGGGGCAAAGCTTCTGACAGAGTCATCAGAAGTGAGCTATTATTTAGTTATTTATTATTCGGTCTAGAATGAGCGAGTCAGTGAATTGAAGCAACCCAACAAAGCGAATGAGGGGTCCAGCGTATTATCAAATACCGCTTAGAGTGGGATCGGTGGCACTCCCGTGCTCCGAGTGCGAAAGGTGGACGACTTGGGATATGCACAGCCTGAGATATGCCTTCGGAAGCACTGGAAAGGAAGCACCGGAAAGGATGGTAACGGGTCCATTCTATGGATGTTGGAAGACCCCAAATACTTGCAAATATGCCTCAGGAAACGTATAAGAAGGGGGCGAATTCGCTCAAAGCTCCTCATCTGTTCAAAGTCACTCAGTAACTCAAATAAGCCAACCAACAACCAATATGTTCACTGTACGTACCTGCCTTCACACTTCCTTCGTTTCCCCGTCTAACGAGCTTGTCACTACAGACCGTTCAAGTCCTCGTCAACAACAACGGCTGCGGCGACAATAGCTGCAAGGGCGGCGCTAGGTTAGTCGGGCTTGTTGGACGGCATGGAGCACCACGCTCACCGTGAATCGTCTCATAGCTGCGTGTGCAAGCCTGGAGAATGCACCTGCTAGATGCGCTCCGTCATCGTTACCCATCACTGCTTCCAAGATCGTAAACACACCAGGATATTGATAGGAACTTGGTCATACCTGTGGATCTACTCGTAGTTGATGATTGTTGTCAAACACTGTTGCTTGAAGTCTGAAAGTCGTTCTAATGTGTTCTTGTCGTAAGCGACTGTCATGCGGCGTGTAATGGTCGCTGCAAGGTGTTGCTGCCACGCTGGGAAGTATTCCACTTATCGCGAAGCTCATGCCCGTCGAACGTAGTGCGATGGGGACAGGGCAGATGCGAGGTGCAAAGCCGCCCAGAGGGTTCCAACGCCGAGGTGGTTATTCAGCGGGGAACTTGCATCGCATAGTGCGAGAACGGTTGAAGGAAACATCCTTGACGATATAGGCCATTCGAACAACAAGCGCGCACTGTGTTTGTAACTGCGGTCGTTTGCACTGACGAAATCGAAGGAGACGAAGCACATTGACCCATAGTATACCAGTAGTAAGCATGGGTAGCGTATACATGGGTCAGCAATACATACTACTGGGGAAGCATGTGGCGTCCCATGTGATGACGATGAGCGATTTACTGGATGGTCAATGGATGACCAAGCGACAATCACAAGGGTCATGCAAGACTCGCGAAAATGCCTCAAGCCCTTGTATAAAAGGGCGGTAGGAACTTCCCATCTGCAAAGAAAGACGATCAGTCAGTCAACCAAGTTTTAAGATGTTCACCGTGCGTACCTTGGCCCATTTCACCCGACAAATCTCTGACTCGCGTGCGGTTCTGGTAGACCGTCCACGTCATCGTCAACAACAACGGCTGCGGCGACTCCGGCTGCAAATGCGGTGAAAGGTTCGTCGCGCTGGCACCATCTTCAATGTCTTGACACCGAACTAATCAGGCTTCATAGCTGCGCATGCAAGCCCGGTGAATGTAAATGCTAAACGCGATGCTCGTCCTATCGAGAACCACGGTCAAGGCTCCCACAACGTAGACAGACATGTAAACATACCTGATTGTCCCGTGTAATCGAAACAGAATCATTTGGAGGTCTCCCCGACGCTTTTCCCAGATACTCATCGCCAGATCAGACCAGTTAGAGACGTTCCGACACTTCAGAATTGACAAAGGTACGCGTAAGCTTGGATGATCTCTACATCGAGTCCTCGGGATCTTGCTGCGGCGCGAATGAGATGTGGAAAACAAGATACAGAATTAGATTATGGTTGGTGTGTGTGAAAGAAAGGTTGGTTGTGGCACGAAAACCAACCCCGCGTCACGCCAAGGGCTGCAAATAGCCAAGCCATGCGATTTAGGTTGGACGCGTCAGGGGCGCCGACACGCCTCTCCGACCACAACCACAACTATGACTTTCGTCCTCGAAAACGCAGATCCTGTCTGATGCTCTAAGAAAATGCTCCTTCCAGCGCTCGCTCTTTCCCTCTTCGGTCCTCGGTCGTCCACGGCTAAATATAAACAACTTGTCAGCAACAAACCGTCCTTTTCCGACTGATATTTCTCTAAGCAGCGCCGCCCTGAGCTTCAGAACGCACACGACCCACCCACGACCCATCCACGGGCTTCTTCTCCTCGAACGAACTCTTGCTTGTCTGTTCATCACGATTCACGATGTCGAGCCCACTGTCTGGCGCGCCGAGACCTTTGTCCGCGAATAAATTGCCTCCGAAGAAAGTCGTTGATCGCAAGCCCGACTTGAGCTACTATTTGACTCCACCTCAGACGAAGTGGGGGACAACGATCTGGCGCTGGAGGATCCGGCTCGAGGCCACGTTCGCCATCACCGTTCTCGAACCATGGGAGAAAGTCGTTGTCGGTGAGTTCGTTAATTGTAAATCATGTTCGAAAGCGTAGCTTGTATCTGAACGCGACGTTAAAGTGACGTTCTTGGCCCTCGTCTTCATGTTGATCCTATACGGAGTGATCACGTTCGTTCCGAAGCAATTCTTGACGATGCAACGTCGCGCCATCTACTACATCTGGGGTCATGAGGCTGATGCCTATAGGGTCTGGTCGGGGATTACGCTGGGGAAAGACGGCTCGAATTGAGCGTCATACGAGATGTAATGCTATGTGTATATGAATGCCCCTAGGTCAGTAGACATGCATCCCGTAAAACCACTACAAGTCACTCACTTCTCCTAAGTCCAATAGTTGTCTTCCCTGCTCGCTTCGATTCTGTAGATTTGCCATGTTCCTGTCTGTGATGATATAGATGACGACACTTGATGCTCCAGACACTCTCCGACAGACATTGAATCTAACAGAGAACAAATGTGGGTGGTATGTAGACTCTGCAACCCTGGACGTTTGAGCTCCTATAGCGCAGAGGGGTTCTCCCTCAGAACGCCTGTCGGCGCTTCAAATCTGTTTGCGTTTGCACCACTATCATGTCGCAAGGTCTGTGGCACAAAATCAGACATAGGCAAAACTGACCTCAGACGTAGGATATCTACCTGCAGAGCTATGGAGAATGGTACTCCTTGAGCTCGGGATACCACGTCGAAACGCTCTCCATCCCGTTCTCACCGTTTCCCATGCCTTGCACGACATCGCCATTCCCATGATATACGAATCTATCCTCATTCCTAACCCATATATCGTGTCTCATCATGCCGACATTGACAGTGAAAGCATACCGTTGATGCCCTGCAATCAGACCTGGACATACGTCCCCTCAGAACGCCTCCAATCTCTGGTCTTCGCCTTGGAAGTCAACGGGGAGGTTGCCCAACATACAACCACCTTCGTTCAAGAAGACTACTCGGAACTTATTCCAACTCCCCTCCGTACGATCATAAACCAGCTCAGCTGTCTAAAACGTCTGCATCTCTCCATCTGCAGTGCGAGGGCCCTTTCTGAGATCATCCTGTCTATCCGCCCTTCCGTCGCTCTCACACACCTTTCTCTACCTTCTATACCACCAAGATGTCTCTCCATGGCTCCTTTCTTACACAGGCAGCGCAATTCTCTGTCTTTTCTCATATGTGGCGATGATATACGCGACAGGAATATCTCATGGCCAATCTCTTTGGAGACGTTGGATACCTTTGAAGGGACGTCCGCACATCGCTGGGACGCGCTCGCACCATTAAAACATTTGCTCGCCCTCGAATTCGAGCCGTCATTGATACGTGATCCAGGAAGAGTCTTTGCCAGTCTGGTTTCCCTGAAAGTGTCCATCTACAACCCGCCAGAAACGATCTCTATAATTGGGCCTTTTCTCATGTCACTTCAATTCCTCCATCTTTCTTCTTCTTCTGGGGTTGGCAATACAGAGGTGGGCTTCTAGAATGGCTCACCTCAAACTCTAAGGTTCAAACACTCAACACGCCCTTTCCAGATTTGTGTCCGGGATCTCATGAAGATCTCATCGAAAGATCTCAAATACATCCACTACTTCAAGCGTGTCTTTGATTCGAAGAAGGAATTCGTGGAATTAGAACCAGTATTCGAATTTCACACTTCGCTTTCGGCGGTTGACATAGGCCATTGGGAGGCTGTATATCAAACCCCCTACACATATGGCTATCGGTTCTGTCGGAATGTCAGGTCTCCTGTACATACGCTCATTCGCGATAGGGCAATGTTTGAAGAATGGTGGAAGCCAGCACAAGAGTCCATCCAACGCGAGAGTATGTTGGTAGTATGATCACCTTCTCCGGGATCCTGGTCATTGAAGTAGAGTCCCTTAACTTCGTTACCCGTCTGAATGTAGTAGCTTATCCCGCTGAACCAAGGAAAAACAAGTCGCGCGTTCGCATTTCGGTCGGTTTCGCAATAACAGTGTTGGCCTCTTCGGAGAGGGAGCCCCTGAAGCTTTCCCTGAAGCCTATAGACCGCGTCCACAGTTCTGACCATCGTTCGAAAATATCCATTGGTCTGAGCAACGTCGGGGATTCTCCTTCAACTGATGCATCGACATTTCTCTGGACAAGCCGGTGGGGAGTCCGGGTCACAGCGCAGCATTTTACGTACTCAGTATCACAAACTCTGGGCGCCTAAGCCATTTTCACGGCATTCTAATTTTTCAGCGAAAATAAATCGCGAGTAATAAAAAGTGTGCAGATTTGAAGTCCACCCCTCTCTTCCCTCCCACCTCCTCCACGTCAAACGCTCAAATGGCCTCCTTCACCATCATCAACGGTCTCCAAGTGCCCAATGACCGTCATTTCCCTGCTCCTAAACCAGACTTGAGCATCTACGAACGGCCCAAGTCGAAAATACAGCAGTTCTTTTGGAAGCGTCGGGTGTGGTTTGAGGCGACGTTTGCTTTTTCCATGTTGGAACCTTGGGAGAAGATAATGCTCTGTGCGTCCTGCAACCCTTTTCCTTTAGCTTCGTCAAATATCCTGACCTGTTTTTGCTTCTTCATTTCAGTCATGATCATGTTCGTGTTCGCGGCCCTGTTCCTCACTGGCGCTGTCAAATATTTCCCGACCCATCTCTCCATCATGCGACGTCGCGCCGTGTACTACCTTATCGGACAAGAAGGCGATGAATATCTTCTTTGGCAGTGGTTGGGCCTCGGTGTTGGCAAATTCAAGCACGCAGAGCTCTGAAAAATGCTGTTGATGATGACTTTTGGAAGGCGTCAGGGACGTTATGGATGGGCTGCCGTAAGTAATGTGGGTTCTTCTGCGCATGGGTAACACTGAACCCTGTCAATGTAGACAGGTTTTCGATCTGCAGTGATCTCGCTAAGCGTTCGGGCTGCGCAAATTTGTACCGAACCCCATTCTTTGCCTTTTGATCAACTCCCCACGCCATCTTTGACACCCATCGCCGGTTTTTTTTTCGCCTGCCTCTTCGTTGACTCCCCATACGACCCATCTCCTACACGTATTCTCAGGATTATTAAGTTATACACCCCGAACCCTTCAATATGATACTCTTATACCCTTCTAAACCCCGTTTTGCGAATAACGAACAACTTCAACATTCCGTTCACAGCGATGTATTTATGGCCGTACCCAATCGCATGCCAGCGCCCAGCACCTTATCGCTCCAAGACCTGGTGACTACAGGACCGAGGTTAAGATGCTCACCCACGGTACGAGGTACCATCAAACTTGGGGTTGGTGTGCCGTGTCGGATATGCACACCGCGCTCTCCGTGGGATATAGGTTATCTGTTGGGGGAATCTCTGACTATGCGCTGCAAGTTATTTTACACTTGAGGTCTGGAAGAACTACATACGTCTACAAATCGACAGCAGCGAACCTACAGCGCTACGTACAGTGGAGGTGAACGAAAATATGTACGGATGGATGTCAGACCGAAATCTATGGGTCAAGAAAATCCGGGATGCGACGCAACTGCGAAGCTAGCTCCAGCAGGTGCATCATGGGTCAACGGTGTACAACGACAAAAGAGTGTAACACAAAGAGAGTGAGAGGATAGCAAGACAGCAAGATACACAACACGGCGACAAAAAATACGGGTAAAAGAACGACGGGGACGAGACACCTGACCGAAGAGCAGGAGAGGAGAGGAGATAGAGTGTACATACAGAGGGTATTGGATACAAGAACGCAAAAAGAGATGACGCAAATCGCTTACAACAAGTAAATCGTGACATGCCTGAAAGTCGATTGACCAAGAGGCTTCGTGAACGTTCGGGCATAATTTAGTTGAATAATGAAGAGCGCTTGGACGCGATGGCGTCGTCCAGGCCCGAGGGTCTGTTGTTTCACCAGCCGAATACTCTGTTGGTACACAAAATGACGATTAGCTCCTGCACTCATAAGGGACAGAAACTCGACTCACTCTTCGTGGATCTCAATACCACCAACTTGATCCCGTCTAACTTTCTCTACACTCGCCACGGCCTTGGCGACATCATCACCAAGTCCCACCGGACCGCAACAACCCACCAGCATACCAGTATGCCCCAACCGGTCTTTGTTCCCCGCACCCAACCCCACCGTCCGCGAAATGACATCCTCCAACACCCTGTTCAGTCGAGGACGTCCAGGGGAAAGCGATAACGATGGGTGTAAGAGGTCTTTGTGGAATGTTATGTTGGGTGCACGGGTATAGTATACGGATATTCGGAAAGGCGCGAGATCGGATTGTTGGATCATCATGTTGAAGGTGGGAAGGAGGGGGGTCAAGGAGGCTGTTTAGTGGATAGGATGCAAATGAGATGACGGTTTAAGGATGGAAGGGAGAAGGAGGAAGGAGAAACGAACCAGGGTCTTGCACTATCCAGACGAGTTCAATGGCTTTGACACGGCTTGCACCGTCCAAATCGTTCTGTATGAGCTCCTGGATAGTGGATAGGGCGAATGTGATTCCACTTCCGCCAACGATGAAAACTGCAGCAGAGTAACTAGCGAATATGGCGTGTCCGGGTCCACCTTGAAACAATATAGAATTTAGTTTACTGACTGCTGTATGGGCACCTCGGAAAACACGCACCGTAGGGTCCTTCAACAGTGACCATGACATCTCGTTGTAGGCCTCTCTCCGAGTATCCACCAATCTTCGCAAGTTCAAATAGATTATTCGACCAATCCCCTGCCTTCTTACACATCAACACCAGCCCTTCCTGAGCACCACCCACTCCGACGTTGGCGCCGCAGCTAGCAATAGTGAACGGATGCGATTCAGCCCACCCACGCCATCCCATCCCGGTAGAAAGGATGCGCAGACGGACATGCTGACCAGCTCGCCAACCGGCATTCAAACGAGGAATTTCTACACGAGTCATTCCAAGTTCTGGAATGGGCCGAATCGTAGCTTTGACCACGCGAGTCTTCAGAACGCGGAAGAGCCGGTCTAATCCATAAACCACCAATGCGGCCATCACGTATGGAATCATTATGGGTTTATGGAACCAACACTGTCAAGGAAGGTGTAAGCCGCTAGACCTTGGAGTCGGAAGAACGGCAAGAAGGACTTACCGCAGGCAAGAGAAGCCCAAAGCCGATGAAATGCGTGGTAACGAAGACTTGGTATGCCCGTTGGCGCCAGAAGGAAGTTGAGAAGACGTAGAGGCCGTCGGCACAGACCAGGCCGACAAGCCCCCATGCTACCATAGGTAGCCGTAGAGACGCAGTGAACGTGCCGTTGGCACTCCATTTGTAAACTATTTCCGTCCATGAGGCAAGATTCGGCGTAGAACTATGAATAGAAACCCACAATAGCCAATGGAATGCACGTTGATGGCTAGAACGAGCATCTGGCCCGCGAATCGGTGAATGAAGTTGAGCTAGAAGCGAGTTAGCTGTGCAAGTAGTTCTAACGGAAGTAACACAAGCACCAACCTTCTCGTAGCCGAGACCTAGGAGGATTCCTAGTAGATTGGTCTTGGTGGCGAGAGCAAAGACGATGGGGATTTGGGACATGGCAACAAAGCCTGCGCGTACTGGGTCACGGAAGGGACTCGACTTGTAGAACGTGCAGTAAGCAAGGACTCCGAAGTAAATGGCCAAACAAAGCGCCTGGCCGATGGAGAAGCCTGGGGCAATGCGGTAGCGTAACAAGACCACAACTGGGCGCATCCACGGAAAACATACGGCGACGTGAGGGGGGTAGGATGGTTGGTGTGCGCTCCCCTTCTCCGAATAATAAGTCAACGGTTCTGGAGCGTACACGGTGTGCGAGTCGTCCGAGTTGGGTTCCTTGCCTGATCGGTGGGATTTGTGACTGCGTGTACTCGGCCGCCGAGAGGCAATGGTAGGCTTCAGTGCTCGACGCCGAACGCGCCGCAGAAAGTAGCCATTCTTCCACTCCGAAGCCCTCGTCAACCGTGCCAAAGCCCTCGGCAATCTCACAAGCACTGCGAACGCCAAAACTGCGACGATAAATATGACAGTGTGATAGGCCAAATCGGAGCCAGGTCGCGATTGGAAGTCGTTTGGGTCCAAACCAGCGAATGTGTCCGATATATTCCAAAAAGTCGTGGTTGACATGATGTCCTTGAACTTGAAGTTGTTCAACCAAGGCACAAAAGCTTCCGGCCCTCGCAAGCTGGAAAGGGAAAGCAAAGCAAAGAGGGGAATGCGAGGAGGGAAGAATCGAGGTCGTTATAAAGGGTAGTAAAGACAGCCGCTGCAAATTTAAGCAACGTTGGGGAACATGAGGCAAAATGATCGAGAACACACCATCTCCGAGTCCGTTGGGCGCCTAAGACATGTTCCTGGCGCTTTGCCTCGACATCTCATCTCCAGAGTCCATGCGATGGCGAGCCGGTGCCTCATGGAGAGGAGCTATGAACGCCAACGCCAGTACCTCCATCCTTTTGCTAGCTTGAGGAAGCTGGAGCCTCATTGACCCAATCGACCCACCGCCCAGATCTGTTCAGCTTCTTGCGTTTGAGTACTTCGCCTGCTACTCTAATGGTTCTCAGTTCCAACCGCGCCTTCGAATTGAGCCGCCCGAGCCGATATACTGCTAGCTTGTTGATGCAAGTATCGGCTGTGTGCATGGTGTCTTCCTTTGCTCCAAAGCACCTGGACTGTCCTTGAGATTGGAAACTTTTCTTCATCTTCGCGTAATGGCGTATCATTGCCTCGACTGGGCCCGCAGCTTCTAAAAGATATCATCTCTCCCACTCGAATTGTTGATTTCAAGAATCCAAACTTTCAGGATTGAGGGCTCCATATGATGGCAACAAGATGGCAGAGTCTTCAACGACTGCCATTGTCGTTCCAGCTCAATGATGCATATGATGCCCATTTTGTCTAAAAAATAAACTTTTTTTGGCGAAACACTTTTTGACGAAAATTGTCAAAAAAAGAAACATTTCTGAGTAAAAGAGAAACGTTTCGTACTAATATATATATTTAGAGAAGGGAAAACA
>BEWF01000623.1:0-10868 GCA_002583695.1 Pleurotus salmoneostramineus | reverse complement strand
CAGCCCAGGCTGTAATGAAAGGGTTAAATAGACAGACATGTCCGATTTGTGCATAGACTAAGGAAACAGACGTTGCTGACCATCTTAGGCGCCTCCGCGAAAACGTCTGGATTGTTTCAAAACCAGCCGACGGAGTATTAAAAAGTGCTGTCGGGCCGAGCTAATTTCCTTTTTTAGACACAAGAAGAGTGTTAAATCGTCGGCTTTTGCCTTGAACGCTTCACACGGCGCAATAATACATTGAAATCGTTCACACGGGAGTATTTCGGCTTATCGCGTTCTCACGGCCACGCTATACAGCACCTTGATCAATTCTCACGTCACACGACTATTTCGGCTTTTTGCGTTCTCACGGCCACGCTATACAGCACCTTGACCAATTCTCACGGCCTTCTCTCTGGTCCTGGGTGACTCCTGAGTCACATGATATATAAAAAGTACAAAAAAAAGGCACGGAAACAAAAGTCTATGGGGAAACAAACATATACGCATACATCTAAGCACGGAATATGATCGCAGCCCGCCTCTCCGCAATAGCCAAGTCCATCTCCTCCTCTCCGTCCTCAACCGTCTCGACCCTTCGTTGAAGGGCAGTGGAAATGCGAATGACGAGAGGACCGGCAACGCCCCTAGTTAACATCAATAACGACTCGCAGGAAAAGAGTTGTGCTATGACTTACCACGATGTAAAGATACCGACATCGAGCCCACGTGTAACAACCCAGAATGGACCCGGCGTGCCACGAGGAGGGCACCTGTAAGCAAATCCATGGGGGAGGACATAGGCGCGGAACGGCGGACGTGGACTACGGCCAGAGATGGCGGCAGCTGCAAGACGATCAGCCACCTCCGCAACTTGCGCGTCTCCCCCACGTGCGCCTCTGCCACGTGCGACTCGCCCGTCCTCAGTTGCGTAGGCAGGGGGATCGATGGAGCGAGCATCCGAATGCGGGGAGGAAGGGGCGATGGAAGGGGAGATGGAACGGTCAGGTGAATGACCGAAATCAAAATCGAAGTCCGAGTCCGAGTCGGGAATCTCAACGATATCCGATTCGGGAAATTTTTCTCCTCTCTGGGGCGCGTTACCAACGACGAAGGTGGGTGAGATGAGGATAGCGCCCTCCGCAATGGCGGCGAAGACGAGGCCAATGTCGCGGGTGTCGACGATGCAGCGAGCGGTGACGGGGCCTGGCTCAGCGGGAGGCATAATCAACGCGACGCCGTTTTCGAGCATAGAGCCCAGGACTTCGGACATGGTCCATGCCTGTGCCGAGGAAATGTTGAAAAGGGCGAGGAGGGAGATATCCTCTAGAGAATGAGACATTCAGAATTGAGCACAACAAAACACGCGACGAGGGAAACAAGAAACTCACCCAGTCTCTCAGCAGACTCAACTTGGGTACGCATTTGTGATGGCCCTTTCTCCCCCCCACACTTTGCACTATATAGGCCGTCGACCTGTCCGACAAAGCCGGCCATATGAGCACGCCAACGAGGTAATTGTCTTCCTCAGGCCTTCCGTCAGGTGAGGCCCTCGAAGGATCCGGGGTGTTGGTGCGCGCTACTTTGGCTCAGGCGTACAATGCAGGACATGACGCGCGCATCATGTTTGAGGGTCATCCTTTCATCGAAGGGTCATGGTCATGGTGCTCGCTACCTGAGCTCGGGCATATCACAAAGAACATGACGTTCGCACCATGTAAGAGGGCCATCGATCACGCCTTCTCGCCGAAGCTTCTATCATGTGGTGCCCTCCGAGTCCTTGAGACTGCCGTTTCAGCCTCACCAAGCTATGAAAGTTACACAACACGCACCAGATAGATGAGGAGAGAAGCAAGCCAGTGACAGGTAAAGACACTGGCCGCATGGAAATGCTTGAGCTAGATCGATATTCGTTGACGTATTGCTGTTCTGTCTTGGAAGTTTTAACTTGGAAGGGGACGTCGTGCGATGCTTCGTGCCCCAGCATTCGACGAGTTTGGCTTGAAGTGACGAAAGCCTGCAGCAGCAGACATCCGTGTTGTAGTCAACTAGATCGTGTATGAAAGTGCTATCAACGAAACGTGAACGTGGAAAGTATATGATAAAATGACAAGCTAAACTCACGGAAAGCGATGCTGGCCTTCGAAAAACGCTGAGGAGCTTGTTGCCTTGTTGCTGAGATGAAGACACTTGGTGAGGTCGTTTTTGTTTCCTTTTTGTACGGGCCAGTCAGTGCTTATAAAGTCGGAGGAGACGAGGGGGTAAGGCATCGACACAGAACTCTGAATGTCTTCTCTCGACCAGGAAGCGACAGCCAGAATTCGAGCCTTCATCGCCACGTTCGGCTATGTTTGTTTTTTCTCATCACAACATGCTGACTCATCATGTGACAGGCCCCTGAGGCGTAACTGGGCAAAGACTGCTCGACTGGACTATCTAACCCCCCTCATCGACGCCTATGCTGATGCCATGCTCGACGACGAACCGGACTTGGAGCCTGTGCTTGACTCCGTCATAACTGGATACTTTGCGCGGTTTGATTGGCGGCTCCCCCTCACAAAAGATCCTGTCGACGGCGATCCTGCGCCCAATCCTGACGAAGTCTTGAATGACGCAGACACCGCCCTCAAAGGTGAGGTCATCTCAAAAATGAGGAAGGTATGCTTCTCTCGGGAATCGTTGTACGTTGTACTGCCTGTGGACTGACCGCCAAGCTAGTCCATCACTACTTGGCTTCAATACCGTGCCACCAAAATCGTCAATTACAAGAATTTGAAGAACTCTAAGTTTGACAAGAACGATCCCTTTGCAGTGCTCTTGTCGAAGCTCACGGGAGTCGGTGCAAAGGCACCAAGGCGGCTTCCTGGGTGGCAGGAGTTCCTCAAGTCCGGCTTCGAAGCATATGCTCCCGTCTTCGAGGCTCGTGTCAAGGCCGAAAACATTCCTTGGGACAAGCAAGCTAACAAACGAAATGAGTATGCGCAGAAACTGTTTTCTAAATTCCCCGATGAAGTGAAGCAGGCATGGCAAGACAAAGCGAAGGCTCGTCAGGAAGAGGAAATACGGGAAATGAAAGAACGGACATCCAACCTAGATTCTCTGACACCTCAGCAGCGCCAGGAGTACGTCACTTGGTTCACTTTATCTGACTATCACTGACCTCGTGCACTACATCGCAGCGCATTGCGACGCCTGGGGGATTTTTTTTTCCCTATCATAGAAGGGGTTCGCACCGTTTTGCAAATGCACGTCTCCGTCTTTGTTGGTGGGCCCGAGCCTAGTAGAGGCGGCGCCTTGAATGTCTTAACGTGAGTTCCTTTCAATCCCATTAGTGCATCAATCAATTTAGCTTTTCATTTCAGCCTTCATGCTGGAACAAATCGAGACGCAGTGCCCAAAACGTGGGGCGAGTCAAATGCGGTCAAGTTTGACGAAGTTACGGCGAGGTTTCTTGAATATCTTGAGACATGCTACAGTGAGTTTACTTCCCCCCATCCATATGATGCTTTGGTTCTGACGGCCAGTAGCACCAGAGGAGCGTCTAGCTGCAGGTCTACCTGGTGCCCCAGCCCAAGCTGCGAAAGGTTCACGCCTTATGGCGGCTCCGTACGCATCTAGGTCAGCTGCGGCCAACAGACCTCTTACCGAAGGCATGTCCACAGTACCTGATGCTTCCAACGCCGACAGAAGTCGTGGACGCCACTCCCGATCTCGAACAACACGTAGCCGTAGCCGCTCCCGACACCGTCATCGATCGAAACATCACAGAAGCCACCGATCCGCCCATTCCCGGTCTCGATCTCGACAGAAGTCACGACATCGTCAAAGACACCGTCGAGCACGTAGTCCTTCCAATGATGAGTGGGACTCGGTGGACTCTGAGTCGACTTTGTCTGACTCTGAGTCTGAAGGTGCAGTGCACCAGGTCAAGGCTTCACACAAACACAGGAGCAAGCGTGCTCGGAGTCCGACCACTCCACGGAAATCTGCCAATTCGGCTTGGCGTAGTAAGAAAGCTAAACATTCAGCCCGTCCCCATACTCGTCACCAGCCCCAAGAAGGTGAGCCTTTCTGTCGTTTGCATGGTGTATGGCACTAACATCAATATCGAACTAACCTTAGATGATGTTGACCCAGACGATGTCTATGATGGAAATGACAACACCGATGACAATGATTCCATCCCCGATCTAAGCACCATCCCCATCGGACCGCCAAAAAAGAAGAAGCCTGTCAAACCCGTCCCGGCGCCTCCGTCACCACCTCAAACCGTCGTAAAAACAAAAGGTTCGATGCCATCTTTGCTTTGGTGTTACTTTATCACTGAAATCCATCACGTTGCAGCCCAACGTCTTGCAGCTTTTGCAGCCCCAACATCGGCTGAGGACCATACCAATGCCCCTCATGAGGACGCACCTCCCTGCGACCCCTTTTGGCCCGACTGGTTCAAAACGATGTACACGCCTCTCCTCGGGATGAAAAAGATGCCGCCCGAATGGGACACCCTTCTCGCTACTTACGTGCTTCTCGAGAAGCAAACCGGCTTCGAAAACCCCCTCGGCAATGGCCCCGCACACTGCCTCCCAACCGAACACCGCCCCCCAGAAATTCATTGGTGGGTACATCGCGCTCGGGCTAAAGAGGTGCACATTTCGGATATCGATACTTTTAGTACATCGTGGTGGGCTTGGTGGAAGGGTATGCAACCAGAATGGCGAGCGATTCCAGATGAGCCGATCAATTTGAATGTCAACCATCGGATTTATCCACTTACTGTATCTGAAGCTATCGACGCCTGGGTGGATTTGGACAAGCCCGGTCAAAATGGATTCCTTAGTGTCGTCGCTAGCTTAGCCTGGTGGGGACAAGCCCTCGCCGTAGCTCATCGGCACCGCATCTGCTGGTCATTGGCCGAGCCTCAAGGACTTTCGTGGTGGGACGCCGCTGTTGACGTCATCTGGGTGATGCAGCGGCTTACTGTCTCTCGAGCACGCAAGGTAGTGCCCTCGGACACGTAGCAAACATAGCAAATAACCTCGATGTCAAGTATCTATGTATTAACCTTGACTCCATATGTACCAGTCCCAGTCCGCATACTTAATTGTATGACCACCTCTACCTATCTATCCTTTGGTCATGATCTGACTGAGTATTTATCCTCTCGTGTATATCTGTGGTATCTCTATATAAATTCATTGTCATTTGCAAGTGTTGCGCGGTGTTAGAATGCTGCAACAGTGTCAATTTTGAGCACGAAGTATAAAAGTCGTAACAATACATACCTGACTTCAACTTTGCTTCGAGCGCCTACACTAAGAATTGTCCTCTGCACCACTTTGATATCATTCGACCACCGCTGTCATCATCCCCGATGGGCCGCAAACGTCTCTATCAGACTGAAGAGGAGAAAAAGGCCGCTATAGAGTCGAAGCATCAGCGGTATTATGAACGGCGAGTACGACGGATACTCCTTATGAAACTTCATCTAATATATATGTTGTCCAGTCACCGAGAACGCATCCTTGAGAAGCGACGCGTCCGCTACAGTAACTCGGTATCTAAGAACGGGGGGAAGCTTGATGCCGTGCAAATTCGTAGGCGGACAACGTAAGATTTGAGATACTTGAGACGTGAGCACCTGCTCCCAACCTGATCCTGATTTGACATGGTCTAGTCGCACACCCACGCAAACCACCCCTCGGTCGGCATCAATCACTTCTCAAAACGAGCTCGCCAAAATTTCCCAACAGGTGGATGCCCTATTCCAACCATCGGAAGCCCATTTTTTCGACACTCTTTGCTTGCAAGCCCTTGCCACACCAGCCGAAGACACACTCGAGCCCGACCCACTTGAGTCAACGATGGAAGTCCTTTGCGCACTTCAAGACAGAATCAACAGATGCCTCAATACCATACTGACCGGAGAGGGTGTCACCAATCGCTGGAAACGGGGAGATGAACTTTGTAGGCGCGTCAGGATGGGTTTATCATGTTTAGAGGATATCTACTGCCAACGCATCGAGGGAACACTCTCAGCTTCTCGCATGGCGGGCTCCTTGATGTATCAGCCGCGATAATGTACCTTCTAATGTGCTAGGTATCAAACTGATATCATGCATGCCCTCGATGCAAAAACTCGAACCCCCTGAACTCGGGCCCCCTAGCCCTCCTAGAAGAAGTCACGTTATTTGCAGTCCTTTTAAAGGCCAAAATTTCAGGCGCTCAGGCATTCAAAAAAGATGCCAATGAGACACATTTCGAGTAAGTTGAGATTTCAATACGTTCGTTTTCCTATCTAACACAAGCCTACAGTGAAGTTGGAGAAGGAGGAGTACGAGTACTTGAAGTCTTATTGTGTCATTCCCTACCGCCACGCTGTCATCCACGGCCGAACGACGGCTTTTTTCGCAAGGTTCTGGTTGATCTGGTTCGACTGTTTTCCCATCGAGGTCTCCCCAATCACCCCCTACGAGGAGAAGGCTGCAATAAAAGATGAAATCAAAGAGGTGAGGATTAACTTGATATCCCGCATAGGCATGTACTGACCAGTTTGCGCGTCGCATGTAGAGGGTGGTTGCTGTCTTGAAGTGGCTCAGGTTGAGTTACTGGCCCAGATATGCCCCTCGCAATGCCCCAATTGTGATCAGCGACGACGACGAGTAGTCTACAAGTAGCCCCGCCTCTCCCTAGATAGATTTAACGTGGGATATTTAATGAAAAAAAAATACTTCCGCGCAATGAGACGTCCAAAAAAGTGTTACCTACCTCCCGACCCTGACCACGGATGGAGAAACGGCGCGTCCTCAGTGCTCTTCAAGGGCAAGGGGGCCGCAGTTCACACTCAACGGCTCGCCAAGTGAAGCGAAGTAAAAACAAGCGGCAAAACCTTGAAACACCTCGCAGGGTCGTCCGAGAAATGACAGAGACTCCTGCTCCCTTGCCAATCTTGCCGGAGTGGTCACCAAACGACGAGGTGGAAGGTTGGGAGATAGAAGACCACCTGGACATGTTGGATGAGGATAGTGACATTGTATCCTACGTCGTGTCGAAATCCAAACGGTACCAGTCATCGGTGAGTGACATATGGCCTGGGGACGGCGACATTAGCTAATCCTTGCAAAAGGACGACCCTATGAAGGAATGGATACCCACGCGAGAGGCATTCCTCCAGGAGCTTCTACGAAGGGAAGCCCAGACTGCTCAGGGAAGGGCAGGTGTGTGTGTATCGTGCATTCGAAAGCAGCATGCCCAGGCCGGAGTAGGTAAACCAGTGGCAAATGTCGTCGGTGGTGGACCAGTCAATGGGGACGGGGCGAGCGAGCTCGAGAACGAGGAAGGGAGCGGAATCGGAGATGGTGAGGCTGGGACAACGGAGACGGCAGTACCCAGCGCCGACACAAGCGACTTCGGGAATGGGGAGGATGAGGAGGGCGAGGCTGGGCCAAAGGAGACAGCAGCACCATTATATCGGTGTCAGGAGTGTGGAGGGGCCAACGAATGCGAGAGTTGCTGCTTAGAACGGCATAGGAACTTGCCATTGCACATCATTGAGGTGCGTCACGCTTTCAACGTTGTCTTCGGCGGAAAAGAACTGAAAGCTGATGAGAATGGATTAGCGGTGGTCAGGTACATGCTTTCAGCGACACACCTTGCAAGCCATGGGACTAAGGGTTCAGTTGGGTCACAACGGAATGTCCTGTCCAGTACCCGAGTCAGCTCCCAAGTCGTTTACGGTACTCCATGTAAATGGGATACATACGGTGAACCTTGATTACTGCAATTGCGACCAGCGGATTCTGCGTCCATACCAGTTACTTCGAGCTGGGTGGTATCCGGCCACGGTGAAATTCCCAGCAACTACTGCGACCATGGAGTTGCTGAAGAATTTTCATGGCCTATCACTCTGCAGCAAGGTATCAGCACACGAGTACTATCTTAATCTCGAACGCTTAACGAATAACTCACGCATTGATATTCCAAAGGTGCGCACCCACATATCATCTTTGTTCCAGGTGTTCATGGTCCCTTCCAGACAAGGTATCGTGCATTTCTGAGGATGGTCCGTCAATGGCGTCACTTGCGGTTGTTGAAGAGAGCGGGTCGAGGGCATGTGGAGAAGGGAATTGAGAATATAGAAGCAGGCGAATTGGCCTTAGATTGCGCGGCTTGCCCCATGGAAGGGGTCAATCTACCTGAAGACTGGAAAACGGCGCCAGCGGCGTTGAGGTGTGTGAATGTCAATGTTCCCATCAAAAACATCACAACTGACCGTGTGAATAGATTTCTATATGTGCTATTTGTTTCCATCGATGCCAATTTTCGGTTGAAGAATCGGCTGCGGAAATCCGAACACGTCGACCCCGGTTTGCACACCGGTTTGGCCTACTTCGTCTCCCCAACACCATACAAGAATCATGTTCTCAAGCATGCCACCCAGGCTGATGTGAGTAGGGCAGTTTGGCGGGTGGCGTATGTCTTACTAAGTCCACCTAGATGAGCAGCTGCAGTGGCTTTCAGGCCATGTCGCGCGCGGATTCTAAATCAACGGCGGGTCTTCGTTATACTGGCGTGGGGATGTGCGTATGCTCAAGGCATGAGATGGTTCGGCCACTCGGCGTGGGGGACTTACAGAAGGGGGAAAGGTGTGTACTCTGTATCCTCATCCTTTTTGTCGGCCGTCATGACAATCGAAACAGGTACTGCAATATGGACTTTATCGTCCTCTCCGCACTCTATGGTCTTGCCCTCATCAGGGTGATGATCATCTATGACATCGCCTGTCAGTGGAAAGTAAACTTTCCCACTCGGATGGCCGAACTTCCTCAAGACATGCGCTTACCAACATCCTGTTCCGTCGACTTCGCGATTCCCAAATGCCACGCTCCAGCCCACCAGACGAAGTGCCAAACACCGCATTCTCTCAATCTGAAACCCGGTGCTGGTCGAACCGATGGAGAGGGAATCGAGAGGGATTGGTCAGTGATCAACTTGGCTGCCAACAGCACCAAGGAGATGGGGGAGGGGTCGCGCCATGACACCCTTGATGATCTGTTCGCCTACCACAATTGGCAGAAAACGACAGGTCTTGGGTCCTCGCTCAAGCGCAAGTACCTCCTTGCCGTTGTAGAAGCTCGCCGTCACAAGGGCCTCCACGAGGAGTTCTGTGATGTTGTCCCCCCACAACTTCAAGCCGTCTGGACGCGGATGATTACTGAGTGGGAGAGTGACAAAGAGAAGCCGAATCCGTATGTTTCGGTCACCAACCGTACGTTCAATCATCCTTTACCTTCGATTGCGCTAATCGGCCATTTTAGATGAAACCGAAGCTGATGTCAAGCGCAAGTTGATGTCACTCGAATGCAAGGAAGCAGTGTTGGAAGGGGGAGGGGAAGCAAATTCGGAAACAACCTTTCTGTCACTGGGGTTTGGTATCGAGGAGCTACAGTACGTGATTCGTTCTATCTTGGTGGATATACTCTCACCTCTTTTCTAGGCGACGGCTCCGGCAGGATACTAAAAAGGAGTCAGCCACAAGCCTCCAAGCGACGCAGATACAAGAGAAGCGTCTGCACCTCAGCCGTCAAATCACCAAGTTCCGGAAATCCCTGCGTGTCTACATGCCAACGGCTTACGACCGCGTTGATACCCCCCTCGTCGATGCTGAACACGTTCACCTCGCCCTCCCTTCGTTCCTCAAGGCCTGTCTTCCCCCCATCCCCGTCCCATCCTCACTCACCTCCAAGGAAGCCGAGCTACGCGTGGCCCAATGCCACGATGCTCTTGAACGAATTCGTTTAACCCAACGAGCCAAACGGAGTGTCACTGCTCACAAGAAGAAGCACACGCAGGGTCAGCAAGCGGGGACTCGAGTCAACAGCGAGTTCGAACGGTTGAACGAGAAGATAAAACAAGCAGCCGACAAATACCGATGTGCGCGACAGGCCCTCGTGACCCTGTTGGGTGAGGACCATGTCCCCGAGGACCTACGCGAGCTCACCAACAACGATATTGTCCCTCCCCCCGCCTTTGATATTGACCCAGAGGTCCCCACAACAATTCGCGCGGCTGCAGCGCACCTCGGTGAAGGCCATCGGCAGGTTCCATGGATATGGCGAGCACCCGGTGTCCTTTCCGAGGACGATGAAGATGACCCCGCCCTGAATGCCGGGCTTCGAATTGAATGGTCGAAAAGTCGAGCTCGGTGCCTGCGATGGAGTGAAGAACTCCTCCTGGTGAAGGAGGAGATGCGCCGTGTGCGTAAAACCCTCCAACATCGCTCCTCCTGGTGGTCCGCACGAGCCAACGCCGACCATGTCCCCTCTGCTGATGCCTCCCTCGCTCAGGGAATCTGTGCATATGCGCACCGACAGAGCTTAGTCAACAGCAGGCTTTGTGCCAGCTTTACAGCTATGTGGGAGCGACCCCCAGGCAAACGATCTCGAATGGTGGGCACGGCGATGCCAAGCATTGGCGACGCTTTTTCCGCGGAGGATGAGACTTTGATGACAGATCTCTTGGCAGGTACCTACATTGATGTTGATGATGACGACGATGACGACGATGAGGGCGGCTTTGATTAGATTACATGCTGATTAGATTATTTGACCACAATACCAATATAATATTCAATTTCCCCCCATAATTTCGCTTTTTTGCCCAATATATTGTATTTATTTACCTGCTTGCCTAAATTTCCAGACTTTGCTTGGTATGCCTTTATGAACAGCCAAATTGCAGTAGCTGAGTTCAAAATTGCAGCTTATATAATAGCCTTCCAGACAGTTCTGGATAATTATACAACTCATGTCCAGCAATGTCTGTCTCCAATGTCTATGGCATTTCCAGACCTTTCTGATTATTAGAGTCAATTAGTACAGCAAGTTGTG
>BEWF01000622.1:0-65327 GCA_002583695.1 Pleurotus salmoneostramineus | reverse complement strand
ATCCCAGCCGCCGAAGCTCAAGGGATGGAGTCTACTGATAGGCCTACGTGGACAAGGAGAACCGACAGAACCGTGGGTCCCAGATCGACGAACATGTCCGTGGGTGACTTGAAGGTTGACTGGCGTTCTAGTAATTCGGCAACGATTAGTAGGCAGCTGCTTGTATGGAGAGGAAGACGACTTACTGAGAACCGTTGGTGAAGATGGGGATGAGGATGGAAGGCAAAGATATAATCGCTTTTATAGACTTTGAGAAGGGAAAAACAAGAAGCAACAAGTCTGGATGGCCAGTCGATCAACAAGTTGAGGTTTACTGACACCGCCACCAGACGCGTCGCGACGCGTCTCATCAGTCCAAATTTCATGCGGTCGCATCAGATTCGCAGAGCGGGTTCGGTCAAGGTTTTCCTTCAAGAAATGAGGCCATTACGGAGCGAGACCAGCGAAACGGCATGGTAGAGCAGAGTGCGCCGAGGGGATCTATACTCTATACTTCAGGCTTTAGACCCAAAAGACGAAATACGCTTTGGAGGTTCGTCGCAGTTGATCGGCCAAGTCGCTAGACGTTTGTAGATGAGAGAACATTGGGATATGATGGGTGTTCTACTCGCATATTCGTTCCCCAATTCTACTGCGAAAAGGCAAGGTTGGAACGTACATTGTAGCGCTGGCTTAGCGCTCGAGTCTGGCTCTCTTCTGTACCACCACTATCGCTTTCCTGGAATTGATACGACTACGCGGCACTTTGAACAACGGCGTCCTCTTGTCATCTACTGCTGTAAATTACCCTTGCCGTCAATCCGCGTAATCCACGACTTTCAAGGCCTTCTTGCTCATCATGCATGACTCGCAGTGCCCTGACCCTCGGACGGACTCGCTCGAATTCATGAAGTATGCTGTTGGACGTCACGCCCAGCCTTCATTCTTATGGGAAACCACAACTCTTGGTCTATGTCTCCAACTTCCTGAAGGCCCGCCACACTTCTTGTTTACGCCAGATACCACTCTGCCGACCCATGATCTTGAGAGCGTACTTGGAGGTCCTGTGATTCTACTCGACTCGCGTATGGACGACGAGCCTCAACTCATTCATACCTTTCAACTCAATGACCTTATGTCGAACCGCCTTGAAAACCCGGCCTTGGTGTCACAGACCCTGGTCGTTGAACCCTATTACTACAAGCCCACGGAGGCAGAAGCGAATGCCAACCCAACTGCAGCCCTGTTCCGAGCAACACGAGAGCTGATTGACATGGTACTCGTTCCCGAAGAATATCGTTCGGTGCGTCCTCCTTCACAAATGTTGTCTTCGTCCTTCTGCTAACCGATGTTCCTTCAGCTTGCTCTTGCTGCTCTTCTGGCCCCCGAAACGATTTTCCTCGTCGCAAAGGCTGTTCGTCTCCAAAACTACGCATACACATACGCACCTCAAGCGGAAAACCGAGCCGAAAAGTTGGAAGTCCCGTCAGACTTTCAAATGTATCGTATCTTCTTTGCCTTCATCGAGTTCACATTCAAGATCAGGCCAGAACGCACATATAATTGGCTCGAGACAGTCTTCACATCTCTTGCCGGCGCGGCTGGACGTGCGGCCAATTATATGTGAGTGGCGAGCCGTGAGCGAGCCATTTTGTCCATTCTGAGCTTACGTGCACGGTTAACTCGACCTTAGTGTGAGGACGAAGGCTCAGGAAGGGGGTTTGAGTGCACAAATGTACTAGGGGCACAAGCATTATCCACTGGTGAGCTTTAGTATACGACGCGCTTTCTGGTCTTGTTCTGGTCCTTATAACCCTTATCACTTTTTACAGTGACGATCATCAGTACTTTGGTTGCCAACGTACTTAACTTATGGCGGCCTCATTAATCAATAAAATGATCTCCCTTGGCAACCTTCAAATGCTCGCCTTCTCCAGTCGCAGACTCGCATTGCCATCAGGTGTTGGTCTTGAAATTTGCCCAACACGTGATCGCGTTGCGACGCGTCTCAGTGGCAGTGCATTGTAAGTCACTGACTTTTTCCGTCTGCACTAAGTTATAAGCCCAAGAAACTAAGATCATATTTTTAAGCTCGTTCCTATGCTGCTTATATGCCTAGCTGCGAAAACTGTGCTCGAGTTTGACCTGCTAGCGATTGTCTATCCTGATTCTAATGATCCGAAACGATTAAGGATGCGCTATCCCACTTCACTCTCACCTTCGGTCTAGCGACCAGAGAGGCATTGCTTTCGCGCCCGTTTGCGCTGGGCTGACTGGCTCCGAAGGCTCAGTCAACGGCTCGGGCCCGACCACCCTTTTCTTCGTATGACTGTAGACTAAGTATGCGCGCATAGCTCAAGACCATGATTTATGTCCGGAAGCGACCAAAATGGTACTAGCCAATTATTCATCCTGTTGACTACCTAAGACCTCCCCTTACCTCCACCGCCTCGTCCAAGTCTAGGGTGGAGATCCATATAAAAGCGAACAACTGAACACCTCAATATTAAATAGCATTTGAGGTCTTCCTCTTAGGTGAGCGTGCTCGAAATAAACATCAACGCCTCGTCGCTCATTCACTTCGTAGACATCAACATTCAAAACATGTATGCACACATCTTCAAACTCTTCGTCGTCGCCATGGCCATCGCCGTCGCCGTTGCCTCACCCAACCCCGAGCCCAAGCCAGTTGACGATCAATCAGGTTCGTCGTCATCCAATCTATAGTCGAGCGATCGTTTGGCTGATATATACACAAACGGCAGATCTCTCCCGCGCAGCCCTCTGTTCCTTGGTCGGGGGATGTTGATGGACAGGATGACTAGCTGCGACTGAGTTACCATTGCGTAGAAGATATAGAGTGTTGTCTCGTAGACAATCTGTGCTCATCAGCCTGTATACCGTCCTTCAAGTCAACCTCATATCTGTTGCAAGTCGTCGAGCGGTGATTTCTGGGTCGAGGAACGTACTGGGAGCGGAAAGATCAGCGACAGTCGCATCAAGAGATCAAAGCCTTGGAGCGACTCGTAGATGTATTGATCATGCAGCAATGATACAGCAAGGAATTTGTTGATTCTACCCAAAGAGACCTTGAACAAGAGGGGCGAAAAAACAACACACCCAACCAACACCGGAGATTGAGAAATTAGCACGTAGAGGGAACATCAATGGAATCTGTGTGGTTAACAGCACCGACGCCGAGACCACGGCTTGCAAATGCACGCCAGAGTGTACAGACGTTCGCACCGGCATACCTGTTGGCATCAGCCTGGATCCAAGCGTCACGAGCCGTAGTAACTGTCGACGAATAAAGACAAGCCGTCAGTAACGATAGGACGAGGCAAGGGAAGGAAAGGAGGATGCATTTACATGTAGGGTTGCATGGTTGTAGAGCGAGGGCATCGATAAAGAGATGCAGGAAGACGATATTTCCTTCCGTGCCATTGGGGTTGGTACGAGCCGTGGCAGAGAACCCATGCAGAGCAACAAGTGCCGCATAGACATTATGGAGCATGTTTGCCCATACTTCGCCGATTGCTGATAATGAAACAACCTAGTTGAGGCGTGAAACTTGTCTCGAAGATGGAATACCTCACCATGAGGTTCATTGAGCAAGGCAAGGTTGGAGTAGCGGTAGGGATTGACGATGCTTGGAGTCGCCCGTTAGCAAGAGATGTGCTATGGGGGTGAAAAGAATCTTCATACTCACGCGGAAGTTGAGTAGGGGTACCTACGGATTCCGGTAGGTTTGTTGATGACGTATACACCCACAGCGTAGTCCGGGACGGCACTGCTTGTCTTTTCGGTCCAATCACCCATGGCATCCCCCCACCCTATGATTGGTGAGTTTCGTTGATCTAGGCAGCGAACTGGAATTGTACCTTCGCCTAGGCCACGAGCCTCGATGGTTTGAAGACAGCGGGCAGTTCCGCCGCCCGTCATTCTGTTGGTGATACCATGCGTGTTCTCGTGAGCAATGATATCATTTTCAAGGGTTGAATCGCGTCGAAGGTTTGTTCTTGTCCACAAGAACACTAGGGAGTCACAGAGAAATGGAACCATCAGCTACAGCTGCGCTAACGTCCTATGCTGAGCGTTGGAAACTTACTCTAAGCAGAAAAGAAGGGAGGTCGTGCGTGTCAGAGCTGTCTATCATCAAGCGGACGGAACTGACTCTCATACGACCGGATTGACCACTAGGTGAATTGAGGAATTGAGAAAAACAGACTTGAGAAGAAAAAAAATAAAAATAGGAAGACCTACTCAGGCGGTGTGGCGAAGTCAGCGTTGTTTGTTTTTGCTGTTGATTGAACAGAGACGGTGATGCGGTCATTTCCACGACCACCCTTGTTGAAGTTGTTGGTCTGGAAATTGAACGCAGCCTAGAACACACGATTATTATCAGCACTTAGAACACTAGAACCGCTGAAGGAAGGAAGGATACCTCGGTGAATCCATAGCGGTATGTAAAGTCGTGAATCGTGTTGACCACGTAGAAGGCATTTGTACGTGCCGCGTCGAGGTTGGTTGGTGTTGTAGGAGGGGTCAAGGGATCAAAGGTGTAATTGAAATCCAAAGAAGGGGATGATTGGGAGGTTACGGAGCTTTCTGTTCCATTGAAAGCGATGACATTGTTACCAGCGGTAGTCGTGGTTGTAGTCGTACCATCGCCTTCGAAATTCGTCATCACAAATTCGGACGAGAAAGGACAAAGACGTACTATGCCAGCCCAGAGGAGAGGCGATCGTATCCTGAGGGTTGGTAAGAATTTCGAAACTTGAGGTGCCATTGGCGTCTATGGGAACTTCGCTTGTAATTGGCACAGCCCGGTACTAAAAGGCATAAGTAGAGAACCTTGTGAACATCCTGCCAAAGAGAAAAAGCCAGCTTACCGAAGCCGTGTTCACAAAATCCGTGACAGACTGAAGTTTGCCTGAGTGGGCATCAATGAAAGCTTCCACCCACGCGCCAGTGTCTTCGTTCTGAATTTGTATAACGTGGGTGAGGACAACGGAACCATCTTGCACGACGAGGTATTCCAAGGCCGGTGGGTGGTCATTGTGGGTTCCACCGATGGCGGCTTCAGCTCTGGAAATAGCATCTTTTAATGCGATAGAAGGGGTGGAAGAGGCGATTTTCGCTGAAGTACAGGTGGAAAATGAGTATGAGAAACGGCTGCACAAGGGGGAAGGTTCTTACTAGGCTTAACAAACGAAGAGCCGAAAGAAACGACCTTATTGTTGTGGTTGAAAGCAACATTGGCCACCGCGTTGGCGAAGGGGATACCATCCTAGTCATATCAGACTGACGTTAAGAACGACGCATCTGAGAAATGATATCATAGAAGCGTACATGGCTCTGCTTGACAAAGGCATGCTTCGCCACTTCACCGGAGAATCCAGACGTAAAAGCGATACTATCTTTGGCGACACGAAGTTTCGAATTGATGAATACGACAGCCAACTCTTCCAAGTCGGGATTATCACGCTTCGACAATGGGTGGTCAATGCCGGCGCCGAAAGTCTGATCATGTGCGACGTTAGCCTTCAACTCAAGGGGACGACGCAAACATACCTCGAACGTCGATCCGGGGTGGAAGGCCTCAATCTTCAGACCCTGGTCAATCTCATGGATACCATATGTAGCATGCTTAGCATTGCTAACGAAGGGAGAAGCGCGAGTAGCCGATGCGTAGACAACGGCCAACAGGACAGTCTTCAAGAGGTTGCTGAAAGGAACCATATTCGAGGAGATAAACGATGAGAGCGAGAACAATTAGAGAGAACTGGGGGGAACCAAGTAACGCTTTTAACCTAGAAAGAACAGCTGCATGTTATACTCTGGGATTGAGTATCGAAAAAGGCCCTGAAGTATATTATCCAAGTGGGGGAGACACCGATACCGATACCGAAGTCTCACGTCAGGGTGCATGTGCCAACGAAGTCTCCGAACCGATGTTAATGACAATGGTTGTTCACTTCTGCGTGGTCGCGTGAATCCGACGTGAACCGGGTGCAATTCATTGAAGCTGAAGCGCTGAGTCCAGTATGCGGATCATTGGGAAGCTTCTCAGGCTTTGAGGATATAGCGAGCCCATATGTGAAAGAAATCAAGTTGAAAGTGTTGTATTTTCTCGCCAAAAAGGGAGCCAGAGTTGATTCCGGCACGCGAACATGTGGTCCTGTTCAGTGAGATGCCTGCATGAGCGCTACGATCTGTCGCAAATGAGAAGTCCGGGCCTGTCGTCAGAGAGGAAGGGTGCCAGTGTAGCCTTGTGTAACGATGATCGAGGCCTACGAAGGAACGGTCTATGGGGCCTTGAGGTATGAATAAGTAGACACTTTCGAATTCGTGACCGGGTGACGTGAATCAGGAACCACGCCAGAGTCCGACTTCGTACATAGACTTGGACCGAGATTGGGAAGAAGATGGCAGGCCTGAGGTTGGCAAGCTTCGGAGGAGATTCCTTTTGGATTCCTTTGGCACATCTTCGTGCTCGAGCTGAAAGTGACGAAGTCTCGTCATTCCATCTGACTTCTGAAAAGCGCAATCAGAGATGTATAGCATGTCAACCAAAAGTAGAGCATGTCATTTATTTCTTGACCGTGACGAAAGGCGGCGACAAAAAATTCGAAGGCAGAAGATTTTGTATTTTCAAGAGAAAACGGCGGGTTCAGAAAACCATTGGAAAACAAAAAAGTGAGCGCTAACGGTCTAGCGCTAAAGACGCCGTATGGCGTCAGCCACCGTCACGTCCTTTCTCTGTTTTGCACCACCATCATCTTACTTCTATTGAAATAAGGTCACAATCCTGAATACTATCCGCGGCTATTGCTCCTTGAGGAATACCAAAAACTTGCTGCCCTCGTGTTGCCATGTTTGCTGGACTCGCTCGATACTCTCGGCGTCACCGTTGTTTTCAGCCATCCAACCCACCGACCCGCGTCCAACCCGGCCATCCTTCAGGAGAACATCCCAAAGTTATCTTCGAACACATATGTCCAGATCCTCTAACGGACCCACTCGAATACGTCAAGTTCGTCGTAGCACGCGAAGTACCTTACGCTGCATCCTTCTGGTCTCTCCGAACTACTGGTCTATGCGATGCTCTGCCTGGAAAAATGCCTCGCTTCTTGTTCACTTCGGAAACTGCTCTGCCAACACGCCACTTTGAAGACGCACTCCGAAGTCCGGTGGTCTTGCTCGACTCTCGCATGGACGACAACCCTCAGCTCATTCACACCTTGCAAATCAAGAAGCTCGCCTCGGACGGCATCCGACATCCTACCCTGATTACAGACACAACAGAACTCCTGCTCTATCTGGGGAATCCGAAAGGCGTCAGCACATACACACTGTTCACCAGCGCAGTCGTTCATCCTGCGGTTGCCCTACATTTCTCTCGCCCGGAACACCAGCGGGTATGACTCACGCTTCCTCGGTTTCATACGCTTCTCACCGTTTAGAATTGTTACAGTTCGTATTCGACGCCATTCGGGCACCTGAAACCATAGTTCTCATTGCCAAGGCTATCCGTCTTCAAGAGGTCGTGCACTCGCATACGTCCGGTGATCAAATTGAAAAGCTGGAAGCCGTCTCAGACGCCCAACTTTACTGTATCTTCTTCGCGTTCGCTGACTACGTCGCCGGCTTAAAACCGCTTGAAACACATAAGTGGCTTCATGGTATCCTAGCCTCCATCATTCGAGTGGCTATTAATGCAACTAGACATCTGTGAGTACCAAACATCATATATACCATTGATGTTCTGGTTGATACCTATCTTGCTAGTCCAATGCGCGGTAAGCTTGGAGCCGATGATGAGTCTTTTGTGTTGGATCCGCGAATTTGCAGGCTATGTTTTGATGCTACGGTCATGGGTATTCCTCAGTGGTGAGTTTCGGATTGAAAGAGTCTTCTGGTTCTTATACCCTTTCCTAGTGATTACCACCAACAATATGGCTACGCAGCGATGTAGATACAGAAGCATGAATTGTCACAAAAATTTTAACGAAAGAGACACCTTGACCAAACCAGACTCCAGTCCGTGTTTCATCACGTGATCGCGTGTTTGACGCGTTTCGGTGGTACTGTGGCAGTGTCTTTCCACCTTCGCACCTATGAGTCCTCCTCCTCCTTCAAGCCTTCTACAATGTCCCCAGGACGACTCGAGACTATCACCCCTTGCTATAGAGGCTTGTCTCTATCCAACCCATCCCCTTCCTTTCGATCTACCACCAGCTCATTGATGCATGGTGCGTTGGCCCGCTCTTCTGCCCAGTGCGCGAAATTTCACCTGTCGGCCGTCATTTAAGGCTTCCGGTTCGGCCAAGCTACTCGGCCCCAAGTGTGTCTATCTTACCGACCAACTCATTCGGGATCATACCACCTTGCCAGTATGCTCACGTTTGAGCGCTGATCAATGGCATTGGCTCGATGCCACCAACGACGTCCGACACGCTAGAGGGCTTTCATCATGACTACATACCATCCAAGACTTCTTTCAACGGCTTCAGCTCCAGCTCGAGAGGCTGTGGCAGTATAAAAGCAAAATGAAACGGCTGGCTTCATAGCAGCATCTGAACCATTCAACCAGACAAGCATCGCCTCGGAGACCAAAAACCGAAGTGGGGGCCTCACCCAAGTCTCACCACTAATTGATCCCTTGGAAACCCCATCTCATCAATCGCCCTCGATAGATATCGTCAGATCAAGTCTCAACCATGTATACGCACATCTCCAACCTCTTCAGCGCCGCCGTGCTCATCATCGGTGCTGCTGCCTTACCAACTAACCTCACCCACAAACCCAATCTGCTAGGTTTGTCATTGCTCACATTCAGGCAACAGCCTAGCTGATATATACGGCTCCTACTCTAGGAAGCCTCTGTAGTGCTTTGAAGGTCGATTGCAAGCGTGTTAGTAAAGGTCATCCGAGCAGACCGTGATACCTACGCTCGCCGTTCAGCCTCCGACATAATATTGAGCCTTCGTCCATGAGTCACATTCCTCGCTGAAGCTGAGACTGAAGGCACACTTCTTCATATTCGCAACTCTAGGCGGGCCAAGTGTTGGTCACTGTGTTATGTTCATGCACATGTAAAGTTGAGGCTACAATCAACAGTACGTAGCTACAAAAACGAACACATAGAAAGAAACATCTGAGGAAGAATCTATGGTATGGGTGCACAGGCCACCAATTGTATACTACTTACAAACCTTCCAAGACGGATCCCTCCGCGTCGACAGCAACGGGCAGTAGAGTACATGTAACACCAACGGCCCCTGTCGCTTCTCCTCGATGCATCAGCTCGGACCCGCGATTCCAACGACCCAGCCGCGGACGTGGTGCTCAAGGGATGGAAGAATATTGATAGGTCTATGTGGACGAAGAGAGTCAACACTGGTGCGGGTGCCAGATTGACAAACACGTCTTGTGTCGCTCTGGACAAGAGAAAAGCAGCGCAGAGGGAAAAGGGAGATAGACACACCGAGACAAATACTGAATAGCTGGCAATGGAATAATAGCGGGAAGAAATTCTAAACACGGCTGGACCAGAATCTACGGTATCGGTGCACCAATTGCAAGGGCCGCCGTTGTTATACCTTCCAAGACTGGCCCCTCCGTGTCGAACATACGTAGGCCTCCTGGTAACACCGACATTCCCGGCGATTCTCCTCATCCATCGGCTTATACCAGCGATTCCAACCATCCCAGCCGCCGAAGCTCAAGAGATGGAGTCTACTGATAGGCCTACGTGGACAAGAAGAACCGACAGAAGCGCGGGTACCAGATCGACGTACATGTCTGTTTGTTAGTCTGCAAAAAAGATATCAGCGTGGGGGGCAAAGAGGCAACCACGCACCGTGTTCAATAAGCGGCCTTTGAGTCGAGCGCTGACTTGAATCCTAGGAGGGAGCACTTCGACAATTAGGTGACTGTTGTGTTGAGAGGAAAATGACTTACTGAAAAACATTGTGCAAGATGGGGATGGGGAAAGAAAGGCGACGAGACACCGGTATTTATAGAGTTCGAGGGGGCCAACAAATCTAGACACTCGGTCGATCAACGAACTGGTGTTTAGTGGCACCGCCACAAAACGCGAAATTAACGCGTCGCGACGCGTCTCATATAAGGAATGTATCCGCTATTGACGCTTGTTTTCAGTGACCGCAGCAAACAGTATAAATATCAGAAGGAATCGCTTACCTTCAACAACGTATCTTCCCTTTCACCTTCATGTTAAGAGCTTGTAGACAGTGAGTAGTCGAGTAGTTATGTACTTTGGCTCGCAGGGTTCAATACCTGTGCGGCCCTGTCGGACGTCATCAACTGTCGACCACGGAGCCATCGAACTCACCATCCGCTTCATCCCTCCCTCAAGAAAAGACCCACCAGTTGTCCAAGCGTCCTCTCGAGCATTCACCGTCCACGTGCGGCAGAGGCACTTGGAATGCTACTGGTGTAAGTCTGGGTTCGGTTTAGGGATTTGGCGAGTTCGACTGGCCGCTGGGGAGACAATTCATGTGCGTATCTGACTTGTATTTATTGAACGGGGGGTCCATCGTTGGAGGGGCGGGATGACAGTGGTTGGCCGGGGGCGGATGATACCATGTCATGGTGGGTCGGAAGCCTGCCACTGTGTCCCTCTCCGAGATTTTAGACCGTCCGTGTTGATTCATAGTTTCCTTCTGTACGGGTTTGATTGGCTTCGGAGATACAGGTCATTTTGATTTGATTTGGACGCAAGTTGGACGCCTCCTCCTGGTAATCCAGGGATTTTTCACCGTCCAAGGCATGGGAGGGCGAGCGGGTGGAGAGTTCTCAAGCAATTTTTCGGATGAGTGAGTTGCAATGGCCAGCAAGTTTGTGGTCCACGCGAATTTGCTTGGTGTTGTCTTGGGCGTCGGAGAGTTTGAGCGCGCCAACTCAGCGCTGACAAGTTCTTTGCAGGACCCTGTTGATAAACCGAAATCATGGAACCGTCATCAACGCCGGTAGAGAAGGGTAGAGACCACTAACGGAACAAATCACGACCCTGAACCTGTACCATCCACAACCTTCGATCCTTCCATCTTTCGCCACTACCTGGTCGCGTTATTGCCTCCCTTTATCGGTGCAAGCGTAGCGGAACTTCAAACGCTTTTCGACGGCGAGTTTGACGAGCATGTGGCCACTTTCGCCGCAGAGGGGTCCGACGTCGTGTTTGTGGTAAAGGTCAAGGATGATGCTGAAGGTGCGACGTCTGCTTCTTCGTCGGGGTTGACCTGTTTATTGAAATGTTCACAGATGAAGCCGCGTCCCCAACGTATCATTATATCCTCACCCCTCATCTGACATACCAGCTCAGTCATGTGCTAACGGTAGCACTCATCAAGCGCAGTCCGACACTGGATTCGACAACCCCACTAGCGACCCAGCTACAGCTGATGAACCTTTTTGGGAGCGACGAGACGCCCTACAAAAGCTTGCATGCCGTCGTCAGTCGCGTTGTCAAACCTTGGTTCGATGCTTTTGTGGGGTCAAGAGGACAAGGAAAAGACGGTGACACGAAAATGGGCATACCCATAACGAAGAAGAAATTCGCCGAACTCGAATTGTCGCTCCTGCACCTCCAGCAAAACGTGGAAATCCCTGAAACTCATCTTGTTGTACACCCTGTTATTCAACGCGCCGTGGAGCAGGCTCGCGCTGCTGGGTCCGGGGCCAGTATACAACACATACCCTCCAAGCTGCTCAACGACAGCCCTTTCCTCAATGCCCTAGAAGGACACGTCAAAGCGTGGATCAAGTCTATCCAATTTGTCACCAAAGTGACTAGCACGAGAGATGTTTCGTCTGGCACGGCGTCCCAAGAAATCAATTTCTGGCTTAGTCTTGAGCGAGCGTTGGAGGGCATCGAGAACCAGTTGCGAAGTGATGAAATTCAGTTGGTAATGGATTGCTTGCGAAATGCCAGACGATACCATGCTACTGTGAGTCTGATAGCAGATACAGGGCTGAAGGATGCGACGGACCTTGGTGAGTTTATTGGTCATCCTTCCCTCCTCATACTCATGCCTGTGTTCCCCCTAGTACACAAATACAATCAACTCATGAAGGACTTCCCGCTCGATGAGCTTCTCTCCGCAACGGATCTGGATAAAATCCAAGAATCGCTTGTCCTGATTTTCTCTCATCTTACGTGTAAATTCAAACTGTCACCCTACCCCATCCGCCGTGCCCTGCCTCTCGTAGAAGCAATCTCTCGTGACTTCAACGACCAGCTGCTACGAATTCTCACCTCTCACCGCCTGCCCTATACACCCTACGACACTTTTGAGCGTCTACTCAATCAAACTACGAACATCTTCCGAACCTGGGACGACCTCAGCAAGGAGTTCATAGACGTTGCGCGAGACGTTACCAGGAAGCGTCTGGAGAGGTTCATGCCGATCAAGATTGCTCCAGCTCACCTGAAGCTGCAGGACCGTTGTCGGTATCTGCGTGAATGGAGGAAACGGCACGAACAACTCGCCGTGATGACGGAGGGCTTGGTCGGCGTTGCTGGTGGAATGGACATGGAGGAGGAAGTCAAGGAAGCGTACGAGGTCATCAAACGTATAGATGTCCTTGATGTCACCGTTGGTACGTATCCTGGTCCATCGTTGTTGCGCCGTCATCTGAATACCACACTTTCAGAGGGTACCGAGATTTGGGTTTCAGCTGAGAATGCGTACAACGAGCGCGTGACGCGCATTGAGAAACAGATCGCTGCTACGTGAGCGTCTTGGTACGGCTCGAACCGATGTGAGTTTCTGTTCATAATACCGTATACACGGGTATTCTGGTCTGATCTCAACTTTCAAAGCTACTATCACCAACACATTAGTGGCACGTCTGTCTAGATACTGCATCTAAATCAATAAAATCATTTCCAGTCTGTCCGATTTGCGCATCTAGGTCGTTATGCGTAAGTCTGGAAGTCTCAAGACTCAGAGTCAGTCTGCCAGTCATGAGTCAAGCCCCTTCAAGTGGTCACGTCATCACGTGATCGCGTATCGACGCGCCTGAGTGGCAGTGCCACGGTGTCATCAGACTCTAAATGGTGTTTTTCTCAGCACCCCATCTCGATATTCAAGTGATACCTTGTTACCTTACTAATGCTTCCAAGTTTTGAAGCTTTCTCTCCTGCGCGATTCCTGGCCTGTCGACAATCGTTTGCTTCATCTAACGTCGACAGCGAACGATCTACAATGTATGGAACCATATCAATGATCGTCCAATGGCTCAACCAAATTGTATGGTCCACCGTACCTTCATTGCTCCATTCATCCCTCTGAGCAATCCATAAATGAAAATCATGGCACCTATCAATTAGTATGCTCTCGCTGAGCGATGACTGGCTTGACACCTTCGACGACGTCTGGAATAGCGCTAAGAGCCACTCGGCTTCGAATAATCTCTTCTTCATGCTCTCAGCACTACTGTTTGCACCTCCCGCCATCCCAAGATCACGATCAACCTCCGGAACGGCGCAATTTGACTCTTGGATCTTGGTCGCACCTTCCATCTTTCAACCCCACCGCCCCAAGGTTGAAGTAATCACAGATCCTGCCACCCCAGCTCATGCATGGCTCAGGTATAAAAGCGAACGGGACATTTGTGGTTCAAGCAGCATCTGAACTCTTCAAGTTCTACGAGCATCACAAGTGCGGTTTTCCTCCACTTTCTTCCCTCTCAGCAACCATCTGATCGTACGCGCATCCCTAGCCATCAACATGTACATGTATATCACCAACATCTTCGTTGTCGCTATGGTCATCATCGGCGCCGTTGCCGCCCCCAATCCCAACCTCATTGGTGATGGATCAGGTTTGTTATTTCCGAGTTCTCGACGTTACCAGGCGAAAATTACCGCTGAAATATGACACCGCGTAGAGCCTTCTCTTGCTCTCTTGGAATTTTGCGTTACAACAAGACAGTGTTGAGGAGCCGAGCCGAGCGGCTGCGTGCGAGTGCTCGGGTGTAATCTTGGCGTAGTCCATGGACACAGTGTATGGACCTGCGATTCTCAGCCCTCAATGCAAGTTGCATCCTCCCTTGTGTGTTAACGAAAGGTCCTCAAGTTACTTGCAGTGAAGTTGGACGGACAGGACCTCACGTTTCTGCCATTCAGACGACGACAGCACTCCGTTTGTGGGACTATAGGTGCGGACTCGGGGTGACAATTGAAAAAAGCATTTTATTCTCGCCGAACTAGTAGAGGCCCAGAGAATGACAGCGACATCAAATGTTCCTGGCAGGACTTGAACGCGGCTGAACCAGAATCTACAGTATGGGCGCACGGGCCACCGTTGGTATACCTTCCAAGACTAGTCCCTCCGCGTCGGCAAAAACAGGCAGTACATGCAGGCCTCCTGGGAACGACGACGTTCCATATCGTTCTCCTCGACGCATCAGCTCGGACTAGGGATTCTAACCACCCGGCCGCAGACGAGGTGCTCAAGGAACGGTCGGTTACTGATAGGCCTACGTGGACAAGGGGGGGCAACACTGGTGCGGGTTCCTGATAGACGAACACATTTTGTGTTGATCTGGAAAGGAGGCATCAGCGCAGGGGGATAAGGCAATAGACACGCACCAAGGCAAGTAACGGAATAATAGTGGGAACACGGCGGAACCAGAATCTACGGTATCGGTGCACCAATTGCAAGGGCCGCCGTTGTTATACCTTCCAAGACTGGTCCCTCCGTGACAGACATACATAGGCCTCCTGGTAACACCGACATTCCCGGCGATTCTCCTTGCCCATCGGCTTAGACCAGCGAATCCTACCATCCCAGCCGCTGAAGCTCAAGGGATGAAGTCTACTGATAGGCCTGCGTGGACAAGGAGAACCGACAGAAACGTGGGTCCCAGATCGACGAATATGTTTACTTTCTGACTTGAAGGCTGACTTCTGTTCTAGTAATTTGACGATTAGTACGCAACTGCTTGTGTGGAGAGGAAGAAGACTTACTGAGAACCGTTGGTGAAGATGGGGATGGGGAAGCAAAGGCAAGGATACACCGGCATTTATAGGGTTCAAGAGAGCCAACAAGTCTGGACGCTCAGTCGATCAACGAGCTGGTGTTTAGTGGCACCGCCACAAGACGCGAGATCGACGCGTCGCGACGCGTCTCATATGAGGATGTATCCGCTATTGACGCTTGTTTTCAGTGACCGCAGCACACAGTATAAGTACCAGAAGGAACAGCTCACCTTCAGCAGTGTATCTTCTTTTTCGCCCCCATGTACTCGATATCGTCATGTATTCGTCGAGTAGTTACTTCGGCTCGCAGGTTTCAATACCTGTGCGGCCCTGTTGGACGGCATCAACTGTCGACCACGGAGCCACCGAACTCACCATCCGCTTCATTCCTCCTTCAACAAAAGGCCCACCAGTCGTCCAAGCGTCCTCTCGAGCGTTCACCGTCCACATGTGGCAGAGGCACTTGGAATGCTACTGGTGTAAGTCCGGGTTTGGGATGGGGCGTTGGCGAGTTCGACTGGCTACCGGGGAGACAATTCATGTGCGTATCTGACTTGTATTTATTGAACGGGGGGTCCATCGTTGGAGGGGCGGGATGACAGTGGTTGGCCGGGGGCGGATGATACCATGTCATGGTGGGTCGGAAGCCTGCCACCGTGTCCTTCTCCGAGATTTTGGACTGTCCGCGTTGATTCATAGTTTCTTCTGTACGCGTTCGGTTGATTTTAGAGATACCAGACATTTTGATATGATTTTTTTTGAAGTATTCTGCGTGATGCCTCTGGTAATCCCATGAGACCAACTTGAAGGGCGCAGCCCCGACGTCTGGGCTGGGACGCGAAGACTCTGAAGCAATTTTTGGATGCGTGGGCTGCACTGGCTAGCACTTTGAGGGCTCTAGAATGGGCAAAGTAGTTGGAGACGGTCGTAGGGAAATGTTAAGCGCCCTGTATCTTGGCTTGCCCACTCCCTTGCTCGTACTCTCTCCTGCACCACCACCATCTGTGCTGAACTGCGGGAAGAATTTCTCCTCTGCACCACTTCTTCGGTCTGCTACTGCGTCCTTGACTTGCTGCTGGCTTTTCTTTCATTGGCCCCTCCAACTTCAAGTTGGATTGCCAGAGTTCGCTCTTCTCGTCGTTCTTCTCAGTCTCTTGGCCGGGCTCTTTCCATTGAAACTCATATCAATCATGTCGAACTCTCTCTGCCCTGATCCTCTAACAGACTCCCTCGAATATCTCAAATTCGTCGTTGCTCGTCAAGCGGACCGGTCTGCCTTCTTTTGGAATATCACCGCTATTGGCCTATTTAACGATCTCCCTGGAGGCGGACCACGCTTCGTGTTCACGCCAAATACGACTCTGCCAACCCACCTGCTTGAGAACGCCTTCAGAAGTCCCGTGGTCTTGCTCGACTCCTGCATGAACGATAATCCTCAACTCATTCATACCTTACAATCCGAGAAGCTTGCGTTCGAATATCTCAATAATCCAAGCGTTGTCTCAGAAGCCAAGGCGGCGGCGGATTCAAGGGGTCTCTATAACTCCAATCCAGGTGCAAACCCGGTCGCTATCTTGTTCGAGGCGACATACTTTGAAGGGGACTTGTCAACGGTTCGACGGGGACACCGTGGTGTATGTTTCTTTGTCTTCCTTCATCACCCTTTGTGAGCCTTTTGCTGATATATGCTCATTGATCAGCTCGTTCTTGATGCTCTTCGATCTCCCGAAACTGTCGTTCTTATTGCCAAAGCCATTCATCTGCAAGACTTTGTCTATATGCACTCGGGTAACCAAGTTGAGAAGTTGAATACCATCTCAGACACCCAACTATACTGCGTCTTCTTTGCCTTTCTCGACTTCGTCGCTAGGATAAAGCCGACCCCTACGTATCATTGGCTGAAGTCGGTCTTTGCGTCTATCGTCCTCGTGGCTACTCTTGCCTGTGATCATATGTGAGTTGCGGGGATCGGGTTGCTGACTCATCTGACCTAACTTGCTCAACAGTCCAAGTAACGGAGAGCCTAGTCCTCGGAGCCCCAGTTTAGGAAAGCTACTTGCTGGAAGGTGCCAACTTTGTGACGAAGCCAAGCTTTGTGGCATCTCTCAGTGGTGGGTTTCGGGTTCACGATCAGTGTACTGACCTATTACTCACCTCTGAGACTATATAGTGATTATCACCAACAGCTTGGTCGCAAAAATGTGTAACTACTCGTCTGTATCAGATTCCAGTATGAAACGCGTCACTGTATTCAATCACGTGATCGCGAGCTGTCGCGTCTGAGGCCTACTGCAGTACAGTTTTCCGTTGCTATTAGTATCGAGTCAAAGGCAAGCTTCTGTTGGTGCATATTCATCGCCTTCTAAAAAATTGGGATGGTATTTAGTTGTCCTTCCCTTATCCTCAAGTCATCCCAACACCCAAAGTGCTAGTGAGTCCCCTCCGTGTATCCGAAGCGCCATCAAGTAACCAACAACGCAGTAGCACTGCTCTCGATGTTTGAATTCTTCTACTGTTTGGCACGACGCAGATTACATGCATCCGCGAGGTCAACTATCCTGCATGACGCTCCAACCACTGGGACATGATGCCCATCAAAAATGACACCAAGTACTTCATTACCCCGAATAAAAATTACAAGTTGCTGATTGACCATTTACTTTTCTTCGGTAACAGGAACCGACCACCCCTGCCACTCGAACTTGCCCGTTTGAATATCCCAGATGCGGTCGTATAATCCTTGACCGACAGGTCCCAGACCCTTCTCATATGAAGGGATTGTTACGCTGGTATCTTGGAATCCGATTTTACCTATCGGTGCGACGATGACAGCCGTGCCGACGCCGAATGCCTCGAGCAGTTTTCCCGCAGATGACCATTCCAACAACTGGTCCATGGGTATCGTGCGTTCGTGGACATGGAGACGGGTGGATGGAGAGAGACCAGGGAGGACAGATTTCTCTGGGTGCGCGGCGGTGAGCTCCAATACCGACGCTCGAGTGATGCCCGGGAGGATGGTTCCGTCCAAGGTAGGAGTAATGACATCCAAGGCTAGAAAGTGGTCAATTAACAAACGAGCAGGGCTTGCGTTGTGTGTGCTCACCACCATCATCACGCTTTACCACGACGAAAACGTTCATAGCTCCCACCTCCGTAATGCGGTTCTCCTCCCCAAGCAACCACAGAACCTGGTCGTATCCTTGCTTAGCGGCGATTTGCTGGGGTAGGAAGCCTGGTGTGTAGTTGAGTCCCAACTTGAAACCACCCGTACCACCGGGCCATGTCCGCGCGGTCTCGCTTATACCGAGGAGGGACAGAGGTTTCGGACCCGTGCGGAAATACGGGCCAGTGGGCGAAAGGATGACGTAGAGAATAGCCTCGTCCGAAGCAGCGACACCCAAAGCTAATCCAAACGTTAAAGCTTGTTCGGAAATCACACAACATCATGCATAGAAGACTCACCAGATCGCGTCCCGATGATGGTTGGTCTGATGTACAAACTGTATCCGGGCAGTGTAGGTATCCACCTCGCATCCAGCGTTACCAACCGCTTGATCAACTTGAGTAACTCGGACGAATCGAATGGAGGAAGGGCTACACGAGCCGCTGAACCCTCTAGACGCTTCATGTTTTGATCAGGTCTGAACAACCTGGGTTTTCCATCCGGTCCAGCGTATGCCTACGAAGAGAACAAGTCAACCGAAAGTCCATACAACACGAGCCCGACAAACGTACCTTCATCCCCTCAAAAACGTTGGTGGCGTATTGCAGGCATGAACTCATCGGGTCCAACGACAAAGGCCCGTAAGGCTTGATCTCGGGATTCGACCATCCCGTCACAGGGTGATATGTGCATACGAGCATGTGGTCTGATGTTGTCTATGTGCGAGTTCGCCGGTTAGCAATCGCTATACTCTACAACGGGATTGTACGACTTACTTGTCCGAAGACAAGGGTTTCGGATTCTGGTATTGGCTTCAATGTAGTAGCTTCATGGATGACAAGTTTTGAAGCCTGTACAAGGCCCGGTTAGCATCGCATTCGCATCCGTTCGACAACGAGCACATACGTCCAAGGGCGAATGACTTGCTGGTAATTTGTCGATGGCCATGGTGAAGTATGCAGGGAGTGGTGGGGTGGAAAGCAGAGAAGAACCTGGGGTATTTGTAGGTAAGTTTTCGTGTTCTTTTCTCCGGTGTGACTCGTTCGAAGAAAATTTGCTCCAGCGATCGGTGACGTACGCCGATCACTTTTGACAGCACTTGCAATATCTCAAAAATCCAACTGCCGTGTTCAAGCGTCGACTCTCGAGTGTAACGATCTACTTTATCCTCGACGACAACGACAACGACTTCGTCCCAGGCCTGGGACGACCATTTGCTTTTGAGTTGTTGAGTACGGATGACTCAAACTCATCGGCCGAAAAATGACGAAGAATTTTAGGACCATGACACACGCGGACATAGACAGCCTTCTGCAGATCAGCTATCTATGGGCCGTGTAGCATTGTGAGAGTGGTGAGAGGGTGATTTGGACCCCAAAAACATGAGCTCGTTTCCAGAAAGATTTGGGCGCCTCATGCGGTTTAGGGGACTTCAAATAAGGGGTTATGCAATGGTCCACAACGGCCGGGTCTGGCACGACGTCTAGTGCCCGTGCCCAATGCCGCACCTTCCCGTCTTTGTATCGGGCTCTTTTCAGCTTCCTCAACGCGCTTCCTAATGTAAGTGGCTACTTTCTATGTCATCATGGACGGTGTACATAATTTTTGTCAGGTGATGACCACCCACTAGAGTGGGAGATTCTCACTTGCATCTTACCCTGTCAACTTTCAACAGGACTCTAAAGGCTACTGTTTAAGATCCCTCCCGGCGTTCCTCCCTACCTCCTCCCTACCTTCGCATCACCGACTTTCAAACGAGATCGATGTTTTCTCCAGTTAAGGCATGGTGGAAAGACGCCATTGTGTACCAAATATATCCCATATCTTTCGCAGATTCCAACGGCGATGGGATTGGAGATCTCAACGGGATTTACTCGAAACTTGACTACCTCAAAAGCTTGGGCATCGACGTGATCTGGCTCTCCCCTATTTATCCGTCTCCACTGGCAGACATGGGGTACGACATGTGCGTAGATTTGATGAGCTCAAGCTTTCTCTACAGATATCTGAGCACAGTGGTCTCTGTTATAGATCGGACTAAAGCGATATCGACAAACGTTACGGAACGTTGGAGGACTGGGATAGGTTGATGAAAGGGGCCCATGATAGGGGCATCAAGCTTGTGTACGACCGCACGAGCAGCTCCGGTCCTTTCTCCACTGACACATCGCCAGCATGGACCTCGTTGTCAATCATTCTTCAGACGAAGTAAGACGCATCGTATACTCTCTGTTGCACGTATTCAATGCAAATTTGCAGCATAAATGGTTTATAGAATCTCGATCTAACAAGGACAACCCAAAACGCGACTGGTATATCTGGCGACCACCTAAGTATGACAGTGAGGGAAATCGTCACCCTCCGAATAACTGGAAATCTGTATTTCAAGGTGAGTACAAGCACGAAGTCGCCCCAGGATCAAAGTTTGACCGGGTTGATTAGGTTCCGCATGGGAGTACGATGAGAAGACGGACGAGTACTACCTTCACCTCTATGTGACCAAGCAGCCTGATTTGAACTGGGAGAACAAGGCGGTAAGACATGCGGTATGGGATTTGATGGACTTTTGGCTCAAACGCGGCTGCGATGGTTTCCGAGTGAGTAGAAGCACAGTGCAAAGGAACACAATCTGATGCGGAGAACGGCTCTGGTAGATGGACGTAATCAACAAGATATCGAAAGTCAAAGGTCTACCAGACGCACCGATTACGTTGCCGGACGAAGAGTACCAGCCCGCTGGGATGTACTATACGAACGGGTAAGAAGAAATCGACTTCTTCGGTAGACACGGTTCAGAAGCTCTAACAGTCCTCGCGTTCACGAGTTCGTCCACGAGCTAAATACAAATGTCTTGTCAAGTGCGTTTAGCCAATCCATAGGACCCAGACGTACTGAAAACAGGTGTCCCATTCTAGAGTACGACACCATCACGGTCGGCGAAACGCCATTCACTCACTCCGCCGACGAAATCGCCAAATATGTTTTACCTGATAGAAAAGAACTCAACATGGTCTTCCAATTCGAGCTCATGGACCTAGACGCTTCGATATACGGCCCCAGCAGTGACTACCTCCCCATGATCCCTAGAAAGTGGGAGTTGCGTGAGTTCAAGGATATTGTTGCTAAGTGGCAGAAGTTTAAACGAGATGAGGGGTTTTGGAACACGTGCGTATCTTTTAGAGGTTATCCTTTCAATTCATAAGGTGGCTAAATGTCGGTCAGGGTATTTATCGAGAACCATGACCAAGCCCGGTCGATTTCTCGATTCGCCAAAGATTCCGACGAATGGCGCAAGTTGGCCGCAAGGATGTTAGCCGTCCTTCAAGTGACGCAAACCGGAACCCTCTATGTTTACCAAGGAGAAGAGTTGGGGATGAAGAACTTCCCTCGAACCTGGGGAATCGAGGAGTACAAAGATGTGGCAACCCAGAACTACTGGAACAAGTGAGTGAACAAGGCATTCACATATTTGAGAAGCTACAGGCTCACCGATTCCATAGAGTCCTTGCAAAGCGTAGGCAAGATTCGGGGAAAGAGGATGTCGACATGTCGGACGTACTCGACGGGCTTCAGTTGAAGGCACGCGACCACGGACGAACACCAATGCAGGTATGATATACCGCCGTCATTCACCGGCGAAATTGACACCTTCGTTCATTGATCCAGTGGGATGATACAATCAATGCTGGGTTCACGACAGGGCTACCCTGGATGCGTGTCAACGAAGATTACAAGGCTTGCAACGCCAAGGACCAGATGAACGACGATGAGAGTGTGCTCTCTTTCTGGACGAAAGCAATCAAATTTCGGAAGGAAAATCGCGTTCTTGTGAGTACACCACAGCTTCGATCATCGCGGAGCATGCCTTCGGCTCTAATTATTCTCTTCAAAGGTGTACGGTGAATTCACGGAGCTTTGTCCAGCACACAAGCAAATATTCGCTTACCTCAAAGCATTGCCAAATGCCGCAACAGCACTTGTACTCCTCAACTTCACCACAGAAGAAGCGAAGTACCATCACGAGGTTGATGGCGCCCATGGCTTTATTTGCAAGCTCACGAATTATCCAGAAGGTGTGCCAGAAGGGGAAGCAGAGCTCGAAGAGAATCAATAGATTGCTTTGAAGGGCTTTGAAGCCAGAGTATACATCTCGTCTCCGTAGAACGAATGGGAGGTAATGGGTAGGTCAATCGTAGACAGATACCCAGTTGAACAGTTGCGATTATTAGGTCACCTGTATGCAAACTGAGGCATGGGGCATCAGAGCTTTCGACCAATATTGTTGATGGCCTGGCGCTGATCGTCGATTTGGTGACTCTATTGGATGTGACTTGCTGTAAACCCTGGCTGAGTAGCGGGCAATCCGAGGTCCTGCTTCGTAGAGAACCTGGGGTATGGGGTTGTTTTCATTCCAACCGACCTGGTGAGGTTCAAATGGGATAGATATGGCTGCATCGTAGTTTCATCACTGCGATAAGTACTTCGACCACCCCGCCGCAGCTGACAATGCAGCTCGCCCAAGGGATGGAAGACTGTTGGTACGTCCAGACCGACAAAAGTATGGCTTTCCCGGAATACAAGTCATGGTGTGCGTGAGGGTGTCCTGGGAGGGAAAGATCAGCATAGACGTACAAGAGGGAACCACGCACTGAGTAATAACCACAAGCCTACTAATACGTTGTCAGTAGGCCTCAGATGGGGGCTTGCTATGGGTATCGAGGTGGCCTGACGATGGGGAACGAGGACGTCGATGCATCCGCATTTATGGAAGTTTCCAAGGAAGCGAGATGCACACACCAACAAATCCTCGTCTAACCAACGAAAGACTTTGAACGCCACTGCCACGGACGCGTCGCAATCGTGGTAACGCGGTCACGTGATGTACACAGGCTTGAGGTCCACTGCAGCACGACAGAGCACGACTCGAGGCGGCGACGCGATTGATTCAGATGCAATACCTATACAGATCTACTACTAATATTCTTGTGATAGTCACTGTGAAAAGCTCAGATGGGGGTAGAAATGTACAGGTACATAAAAACAGAAACTCACCACTGAGACTCGGCACTACCCTGCTTTGCGTAGTCGCAGAGACCGCACCTTCCCGCCCATCGATTCATTAAGAGAGCCTCCCTAGGACTAAGTTCGCCATGTCTTGGACTAGAAGGTCGCGTTTGCAGAGTTAGAGTTCTAGATGGATGCGAAATGGCATCCAGGCACGCACAGATGAGAGCCGGCAAGGATAGCAACATAGTAGAGCGAGCTATATGAAGACCTAAGCCAGCGATAAGTGTAAAACGGCTTTGTTCTAGCAGCGAAATCGACGAAGGCGAAGAAGACACAATAGAGTTGCGTGTCTGAGACGGCCTCCAACTTCTTGACTCGATCGTCCGTGTGCGGGGAATATGCATATACGAATTCGTGAAGGCCGATAGTCTTGGCAATGAGAATTGTTGTTTCTGGAGCTTGTAGAGCAGCTGTGACGATCTGGAATGGCTTAGCAAATCGCTGAACGTGTTGGAAGGACCACGAAACCTACGCGATGGTGCTCCCACTGAGACATTACCGATAAGTCGTGCATTGTCTTGAACAGCATTGCAACTGAGTTTCCGCCTGCCTTGGAGTATTGACTATCCAAAGAGTCCAGCTCCTCGACTTCTGGAGCCAAAGTGGGTTCATCAGAATCAAGGTGGTCGGATGCGAGTTGCTTGACCTGCAGTGTATGAAGGAGTTGAGGATTTTCGTCCAGGCACGAGTCGAGTAAAACTACGGGGGTTTTGAGAACTTCCTTCAAGGGGTCGGTTGGGATATTGGTATCTGGAGTGAACACGAAGCTTGGTGCTCCTTCAGGGAGAAAGCCGCACAGAGCGGAAGCCTGGACCTCCAGAAGGGAAGCAGCCCGGCGTTGTACTTGCTGCGCAACGACAAATTTGACATATTCGAGCGATTCCGTCAAAGGATCTGGGCACAGAGTGTGGTACATAACTAAGAAGAGTCTTGATCGAAAGAGCGTGGCCCGAGACGCTGAGAGGAACGATAGGGAGAGCTGGACGAGAGTTGGACGAGTGAGACCTCTCCTGCCAATTCAGAAAGGCTAGCAACAAGTTAAGCTGTTCAGGCTCGGAAGCCCATCAACAGAGTGGTGCTGAAGAGAAAAGCTTGCAACTGCAAGAGTCAGCACAGATGGAGTATGCAGCTCAAGTCGAATAGGAGCGCTTCCCATAAGCGCTCAACATTTCTCCTCTACCCCCTCGACCACGATGTCCGAATGTCTCGTTCTCTAACTGCTCTGCTCGTTCTGGAGCCCTAAAAAGATGGCCCATGCGTCCGACGCATCCAAAAACTGCGTTTATGTACGCTCTGCACTGGCTCGGATATCAGCGCTGCGCCGTTGAACCGTCAAAAATCCTCAGAAAAATCATAGAGACATCACGCAGAATGCTTCCAAATCATATCAAGATGTTTCGTATCTCCAAAACCAGCTGGATTCGTACAGAAGCGACCTATGAATCAAGACGGACGGTCCAAAATCTCGGAGAAGGACACAGTGGCAGGCTTCCGACCCACCATGACATGGTATCATCCGCCCCCGGCCAACCACTGTCATCCCGCCCCTCCAACGATGGACCCCCCGTTCAATAACTACAAGTCAGATACGCACATGAATTGTCTCCCCGGCAGCCGGACGAACTCGCCAACGCCCCATCCCAAACCCAGACTTACACCAGTAGCATTCCAAGTGCCTCTGCCGCACGTGGACGGTGAATGCTCGAGAGGACGCTTGGACGACTGGTGGGTCTCTTCTTGAAGGAGGGATGAGGCGGACAGTGAGTTCGATGGCTCCGTGGTCGACAGTTGATGACGTCCGACAGGGCCGCACAGGTATTGAAACCTGCGAGCCAAAGTATGTAACTACTCGACTACGCTCGGAACATGAGGGCGAAAAGGAAGAAGGAAGATACATTACTGCAGGTGAGCGATTCCTTCTGGTATTTATACTGTGTGCTGCGGTCACTGAAAACAAGTGTCAATAGCGGATAATGAGACGCGTCAACTTCGCGTTTTGTGGCGGTGCCATTGAACACCAGTTCGTTGATCGACCACACGTGCAGAGTTGCTTGCCCCCCCCCCCCAAACCCTATACTTTATGCATACCAGTGCATCGTCGCCTACTTCTCTCATTCCTCGGAGTGATATGCAGGCGTCGTACGAGCAACGACGCACGCTGTTAACTCTAGATCAAGGAAGCGACTACCGGCAGGCCAAGCACTGGGCAAGAGAGCAAGCCTAGAAGGAAGGCATTGATGAGTTAACGAGGGATCGCTTGAATATCGAGATGGGGTGAGAAACTTGGCGGCACAAACACCGTTTGGACAACGTAGGACTGTCGCCCAGACGCGTCGATACGCGATCACGTGATGACATGACGATTTTCGCGGCGATCCGGCCAAGAGCCAGCTGCTTCTGTACTTATGAAGCCTTACAAGTTGAATACACCCAACGCCAATATATACTAGTATAGGACCGTGTGTCGCGGAGCAATCGGAGAAAAATAATGGGATACCCATGGGCAGATCTACATTATAAACCTCAGAGCCAATGGATTACACCAAAATCATACACCCACTCTCATGCGCTTCGCTTGGTCCGTTCAGCATCCCCCATTGAGCTTAAAGACGCAAGGAGGCGGAAGATGAGGATGAGGGCCTAGATCTGACCGCGATATGTATCATCCGGACTCTTTCTTAGACGTCGCAGAAGGAAATGACAAACCTGTCTTGTCATGGACGGGCGTGGGGGTGGGGTTGGGTAAGGCAGCAGTGCCGATGATGACCATGGCGATGATGAAGAGTTTGGCGATGGACATGGACATGATGCCTACAAATGAGCGTATTACTTTCGGATCGTAGTTGTTGAGATGGAGGAGGGTCACCTAGAGATAACTCGTGCGGATGACGCTAGTCTGGCTGGGAGTGTTAAGATGTTGATTGAACGCCAGGTTTGGTTTGGTTTTATACGTGAGCTCTGCGGTGACGGTTTTCAGCTGCAACTCGAAGAAGCGGAGGAGTTGGAGAAAACTTTGGATGGCAGGTGCGATGAAGAGTTTGCTAGTGCCGTTATGGACGTTGCCTGCCCGGGAGCATAATGGATGGGTTCGGGCATGGTTCGGAGCAGACTCTCGAATCGTGAACGAAGTCATTTGGCAAGATGGCTATTGACTTCGAGGGTAGCTTGCCTAACTTGAATCGTTCTGCTAGGCAGAACAGCGTACGAGATGTTAATTAGATGTCATTGGTGCGAAAGTGGGAATGATTGATGACTTACTTGAGACGCGTCACGAAGCGAGCCATTCTACCAGTTCTTAGGGCTATCTGGCCAACTCCCAATATGACAGGGAGAGGTTACTTGAAGCGTGAAAAAAGAAAGGCTTCCATTGAGGAGGTCGGAGCAAGTCACGTACTGGATCTACGTAGCCGTGCTACTAAACTGTTGACGATCGCCATTGTCAAAATTACTAGGACGATAGCCTTGAGGGATAGCAACCGTGCTCCCGTCTCAACTGCACATTCCCACTCTTCATCCTCCTGCTAAGGTCGAATCAACTGTGCACACAAACACAGACAAACCAACTCACCCACCATTTACAAGTAGTCAGCTGCATGCCCTGCCGCGCCGGCAAGGGATGTGAAGACTGTCTCGAGCCAGTCGTATGTTCGACCCGGCCTGATCTTGACTGCGTACTCAATGAAGGCAAAGAAGATACAATACAGCTGGCTGTCGGACACAACTTCCAACTTCTCGACCAGGTTTTCCGCTTGAGGTGCGTACGTGTATGCGAAGTTTTGAAGACGAATAGCCTTACTGATGAGGGAGATCGTTTCGGGGGCCCGGAGAGAAGCAAGAACAAGCTGAAAAGATGTGCGTACACTAAATTAGCACAATGCCAAGAAACGATATTTGGGATTTCGAGAGAGAACGCACTGTGCGATGTTCCCTTGGAACAGGCACCAAGTCTAGCATGTATCGTGTTGCCTGGAACAGAACCGCGGTTGGGTTGGTAGTTGCTTCTGCTTCAGTGAAATTGTAGTGGCATCGTTCCAAGACCTTAGTTTCTGACAACAAGCTGGGGTTTTCGAGGCGATGAGATTCAAGTGTCTTCATTTGAAGGGTATGAATGAGTTGAGGGTCGTCGTCCACGCGCGAGTCGAGAAGAACCACAGGACCTCCAAATACGCTCTCAAGATTGTCGATAGACAGAGTGGTATCTGGCGTGAACAAGAAGTGTGGCGGGCCTTCAGGAAGTTTGAGAAATAGACCAAAAGTTATGCTTTCCCATAAGAATGAAGGTCGGGCTTGACGTCCAACGGCGTCTTTGATAAATTCAAGTGGGTACGTCCGAAGGTCAGGGCGCAGCGGGTCAAACATGAAGAACTTCAGGCTTTGGCTGGATTTTATCGAAGAGAAAGTCGTAGATTACGATGATCGTCGACAAGAGTTATGTCCAGCAGTCAATGACAAGAGGGCGCCGATTTTCAAAGTGCTGCGTAGTCGTATCAATTCCAGCAAAGCGATAGTGGGGGTAGAGAAGAGAGCCAGGCTCGAGCGCTAAGGACACTGCCAGACAGCGCTCAATTGTGCTTCCCGAATCCCAACCCTCACCTTGTCTTTTCGCAGTGGAATTGGGGAACGGATACGTGAGTAGAACACCCATCATATCCTAATGTTCTCTGACTTACAAACGTCTAGGGACTTTGCTGGTCAACCACGACGAAACTCCAAAGCGTATTTCGTCTTTTGGGTCTCCCGCACTCTACCCTGCCATGCTGTGTCGTTGGTCTCGCTCCGCAGAGGCATCATTTCTTGACGGACAACCCTGAGCGAACCCGCTTTGCGGATTTGACGCGACCACATGAAGGTGACATGAAGTTTGGACTGATGAGACGCGTCGCGACGCGTCTTGTGGCGGTGCCAGTAAATCCCCACCTGTTGATCGACTGGCCATCCTGACTTGTTGGTTCTTGTTTTTCCTGTCTCAAAGTCTATAAAAGCGATTGTATGGTCGCCTTTCATTCTCATCCCCGTCTTCACCAACGGTTCTCAGTAAGTCGTCTTCCTCCATACAACCAGTCACCTACTAATCGTCGGATTACTAGAACGCAAGTCAACCTTCAAGTCACAAACAAACATGTTCGTCGATCTGGTACCCGCGTTTCTGTCGGTTCTCCTTGTCTACGTAGGCCTATCAGTAGACTCCATTCCTTGAGCTTCGGCGGCTGGAATGGTTGGAATCGCTGGTCTAAGCCGATGGATGAGGAGAACTGCCAGGGACGTTGGTATTACCAGGAGGCCTACGTATGTCTGAAACGGAGGGACCAGTCTTGGAAGGTATACTGCGGGCGGCCCTCGCAACTGGTGCACCCATACCGTAGATTCTGGTTCAGCCGTGTTCAAACCTTCTTCCTGCTATTCCATTGCTAGCTATTTTCCTCGGTGCGTGTCTATCTTTTCCCCGCCTTCGCTGATTTTTCGTTTCTAGATCAACACAAAACGTGTTCGTCGATCTGGGTCCCGCGCCTTTGTTGACTCTCCTTGTCCACGTAGGCCTATCAGTAGACTTCCATTCCTTGAGCTTCGGCGGCTGGGATGGGTGGAGTCGCTGATTTAAGCCGATGGTCAAGGAGAATTGCAGAGGATGTCGGTGTCGTCAGGAGGCCTACATATGTCTGACACGGAGGGACCAGTCTTGGAAGGTATAACAACGGCGGCCCTTGCAATTGGTGCACCGATACCGTAGATTCTGGTTCAGCCGTGCTTCATTTCTACGTTTTCTTTTTTCTCGGCCGTGTAGCGTCTCCTACTTAGTCTCAGCATATGCACCACTGTGTGCCTCATTTGGCTCTTGACTCGAGATGCAGTAACAATGGTAGAGTGATGTACCTTATCAAAGGTACACGGGGCGCATTAGTGAAAAGATAAATTTCATTCTGAACTATGTATGTGATGGACAACGAGCTATGAATGACTGACGCTGGGATTCGTATCTTGTAGCCAGCAGGATCCCCATATGCTTGTCAGATGTTTGTCTATGGCTTCTTAACACACTGCGGCAACTTATCTCCAGGCTTAGGGCAAGCGACTGGGGTGACAGGGGCCGTGTTCTCCTAGAAGATATCTGTCAGCGAAGCTGGTACCTGGTTTTCAACGAGGTGAGAACGTACCTGGCTTAGCTTTCATGGATTTGTCAGTGGGTGAAGCAACAACACCCATGATGACCACGGCGACGACCAACAGGCTAGGGATGTACATATGCATGACTCGGAGCTGAGTCAATATCAGATGGGGTGGACAAAGGACGACAGTGCAATACGTACTTGGTACTTTTGATCGTCTGGCTTGGAGGTTCAGATACCGCTGTGAAGCAAGCCGCTTCGTTGTGCTTTTATGCTGGACACAGCTACTCGACCTGAAGATGGAGCCGCTGAAAGAAGTCTTGGATGGTATCTAATCGCGATGAAAGCCTTCCAGCGAGTCGGACGTCGTTGGTGGCACCGAGCCGGTTACCACTGATCAGCGCTCCATTCAAACGTGAGCATACTGACGTGTTATGATCCCGACTGAGTTGGCCAGTGAGACAGGAGCACTGGATAGCGAGTAATTTGCCCGAATCTGAAGCCTTCAACGAATAGTTATCGATTTAGAGTAAAACGTCGTATTTTGGATCGTGATATACAGTACAGCGTGCGTGGGTCGTGGTTGAATAGACACCGAGCCATAGCACTTCAATATACAGAGCCGTAGCGACATCTATCCTGGACTGAGTACAGTCGACTAGGAAAGACTGCTCGCCAGTGAAAATTCGCGCACTGGGCAGGAGGGCGAGCCTGCACACCAGGCATTAGTGAGACGATGTTAGCTTGAAAGGGAGGCAAGGGATGGGGTAGGATGGGGTAGAGATCAGCCTATATGACGAGAGGTTAATAGTCTTGAGATGTCCTGAGGACTAGGAAGTATGTTTGATGTTCGACACTGCCACCGAGACGCGTCAACACGCGATCACATGATTCAACGCGACCTTCCTTCGGTCAAGAGCTTTCTTTGATTAGCAGTTTTGTGACAATTTATGTGTCTGTATCTATGTCTCCTCGTATCCATATTGTTGGTGGTAATCACTGCTAAATGTTGTAAGGACCAGAAGACTCTCTTTCGGTCCGGAACTCACCACTGAGAATTGCCCACCATCCTGGCGCTAAAGCAAAGCATGCATATTCGAGGATCCAACCCATAAGACTCGTCATCGGGCCCAGGCTCACCCGGATTTATTGGACTGGCAGGTTGGGTATCAGATGGAAGAGCGATGCTGTATGTATATACTACTCACAGATGTCTAGTTGCGCAGTTGGCAACCCGAGTGACGGAGGCTAGGATAGTTTGAAACCACCTATTCGTTTCAAGTGGCTTCAAGCCAGCTACGTAGTCGGCAAATGCAAAGAAGATACAGTAGAGCTGAGCATCTGAGACGGCTTCCAGTTTTTCGACTTGATCACCAGACGTATGCGTGTCCACGAACTCTTGAAGACGAATAGCCTTAGCAATGAGAACTATGGTTTCAGGTGCCCGGATAGCGTCAAATACGAACTGTGGTGATTTGAAACGGTGAGAAGCGTATGAAATCGAGGAAGCGTGAGTCATACCCGCTGGTGTTCCCTGCGAGAGAGTTTCATGGCAGCCGTAGGGTGAACGACCGCGTTGGTAAAGAGTGTATACGCGCTGACGCCTGTCGGACTCCTCAGATAGAGCAAGAGTTTTGTTATGTCTGTAATCAGGGTGGGATGTCGGATGCCGCCGGACGCGAGCTTCTTGATTTGCAATGTATGAATGAGCTGTGGGTTGTCGTCCATGCGAGAATCGAGCAAGACCACGGGACCCTGGAGTGTGTCTTCAAAGTGATGTGTTGGCAGCGCAATATCCGGAGTGAACAAGAAGTTTGGCATGTTTCCAGGCAGAGCATCGCATAGACCAGCAGTTCGAAGAGACCAGAAGGATGCAGCGTAAGGTACATAACGCGCTAAGACGAATTTGATGCATTCGAGTGAGTCCGTTACAGGGTCTGGGCATACATGTTCGAAGATAACTTTGGTGTGTCCTCCAGGCGGACTCTGGCTGGGTTGATCGTTGGTTTTTTGGATGGCTGAGAAGAACGGCGTAGACCAAAGTATTGGGCGAGTCTGGAGAGCATAAAAGCAGTTAGAAGACACAGGCAGCAGATTTTCAATCCACAGACGATGGTGGTGGTGCAGGAGAAAGGAAACAAACTTGAAGCTGATGAAATTTCGGTGACGTAATAGCGCGCCTACGCTTAGCGCCCAACATCTCACATACCCCCGAACCCAACCCGAACCATTAAGTATGTGGTTTCTCTATCAGATAAAAGTACCCTCAGGCCGCACACTTCCATTTCATTCCCTATGTACCTTTGTCGCCTCACCTTGCACCTCACTCACAATTCAGCCAACTAGAACCATTGCCCACCATTGAATTGCCTTGGCTCGAAGCTCGACTGGTGTGGTGCCAAATTGAAACGTACTCACATCTCATTGCATAGCTGCAGGAAGAGAACCTGGGGTAATATATCCGGAGCTTGGCCGAACATCTTCGTTCAACTGATAGCTCTAAACTTGCAGGTTCTAACCAACTTGGTGCTTAGTTTAGGCCTGCCTCTCTGAGTCTCGGCGTCGCAGTCTCCGAAAGCCCGCTTCCTCATTCCCATCACCCAGCTAAACTGAGCTACAAAGGCAATGCTCTTACTTGAACTCATTGATGCACAAGGTCTCATCTTCTCATTATCCTTCGGACGACGAGCTCAGGTTATTCATAACCGAGTAGGTGCCTTCATGCGTGAGCTAGTAAGCATCCACCTAGGCACCTACCGCATGTCCCTGCGCCGGGACCGTGGAAAGCTCGCTTTTCGAATAGAGCGCACGACTTGATTGCTGCCTCACACAGGCTTACTAGATCCTCAAATGGGAGGGAACCGTCGTATGCTGGACTCATTCAGCTTCTTTTAGCTTCGATCAAGCTGGTCTCCACCCTTCCCACTTCACGCGACCATACAGACGTCGACAACCATCATCTAGTTCGAGATCTTCGTTTCTTATCTCGAGCACATGCGTCCTTGCCTTAGGACTTGACGCAGATGCCGGCAACACCGTCCTGCCAATTGAGAGGCTCTAGAGAGCCTCACTTTGTGCTCAATCAGAGACTATAAAGACGCACGCGTCTCGGGTGAATCGTTTTCTACCCAGGCCAAGCGAGTACTATTTGGCTCTCTATCGTCCCCCCTCCTTCCTCGCTCACATCGCTCCTGTGCTACCAGTTCATCGCCCAGATATGGTTTCGTTCAACCAATTTCTCAAGACCGTTCTTTTGGCCGTTGTATACGCGTCCGCTACTGGCGCGACTCCCTTCCCTAGCAATGCTAAGCACGCTACACACCGTGTCCGCGAGGTAGGCCAAGGCCTGAAGATTGAGACCTACCACCCGGTATCAACTTTTGAGGTAAGTTCATCTCGCTTCGGCCTTCTCCCGCTATGATCTGAGCTAACTTCATCCATGTTCGGTAATTAGACTTTCGGCGCCGGTATCGACCACCCGTTGTCTAAGCGTGACAACCCCGACTTGGAGGAGTCGGCTGTCGCATTCATCCAATCTAAACTTCGTGTCGCCAAAGACGCTATCGCTTTCACGTCTGGATTCTCCGGCGAAGTGGCTAAGCATGCTTTTCTCAAGCAGAGCCATGTGAGTTCTTATGATGCCATCATTCACGGTCATCGTTCAATATTGAGTTCAATCCGGTATGGATAGGACGGTGTTCCCTTCGCCAATGCTGTAGCGAATGTCGCATTCAACCACAACAATAAGGTCGTTTCTTTCGGCTCTTCGTTCGTTAAACCGAGTAAGCCGTCCCTGCCCCCTAACCACCAGTCTTCGAAGACTCACCGTTCCACATGTACTTTCAGCGAAGATTGCTTCGTCTACTCCTTCGATCTTATTGAAAGATGCTATCACCAAAGCCGAGGCTGCCGTTGATGGAACTCACAATGACCACCCACCAACCCTGGAGTACCTCGTCATGCAAGAAGGCTCCGTCGCCCTCACTCACGTCATACAAATTCAGAACGAGGAAAAGGGAACGTGGGTCGAAGCGTTCATAGATGCTCACACAGGCGAACTCCGCTCCATCACGGATTTCGTGAACAAAGCTTCGGTGAGGGATATTCTTCGTCTTCTAGTCTTGGAATGGAAATGGGTTTACTGATTCGGGAATCGGCACTTTTTTGTTCCTAGTACCGAGTCGTACCCATCACAAGCGAGGTTCCCGTTAGCGCCACTGGTGTATCGGGTTTCGAAACTCTTACTGATCCTCAGGATACGATTGCTTCTCCCCTCGGCTGGCACAGTAAGTCTTCTTCTTCCCCCGTTCCGTTTGATTTTTTGTTGGATCCCATCACTCGCACTGACGAATGTTCAAGACGATGGCACTACTACTACTACGACCACAGCCGGTAACAATGCTATCGCCTTTAAGGGATCCCAAAGCTCCCTAACCTCCCAATCATCTGCTCCATTGAACTTTGTCTACCCTGCCGACCTTACATTGGCACCTACCTCGGTAGGTAACGTTAATGCTGCACGCGTGAACGCCTTCTACCTCGTCAATTCCGTTCATGACCTTTCTTACCGTTATGGATTCACCGAGGTATGTCCCTCATATAGCTTCGTAGAAAAAGCCTGATTTATCCCCCCTCTCTACGCGCTATCGTTTAGGCTGCGTATAATTTCCAGAACAACAACTTCGGCAAAGGTGGACGCGGAAACGACCGTGTTATCGTCTCTGTGCAATCATCAGCGGGCACGAACAATGCTGACTTCACTACACCACCAGAGTATGTTGTCCTCATTTCCTGTCGTTTCTCGCGTTTGTTTTCTCATGTGGCCTCCTTTAGTGGTCAATCCGGCTCTATGAGAGTGAGTGACGAGTTCTATGACCCAAAGAGCTCTAACATGATTAACCGCTGCCTTTCCGTTCAGAGTAAGCCTTCACCGTTCAATCTGGACTAACATGAATAGCTGATTGCCCTTATGCCTTTTAGTGTACTTATTCACATTGACGCAACCCCAACGTGATGGAGCACTTGAGAATGATGTTGTCGTTCATGAGAACACTCACGGTATCACCAATAGAATGACAGGTGGCGGAACTGCTCGCTGTCTCCAAACTACTGAAGCTGGTGGTATGGGTGAAGGTGCAATCCACGCTTATATTATCCATCCATCCAAATGTCTAACACATCGGTAGGATGGAGTGATGCTATGGCTGATTGGACAGAGAAGACGACCAGTGCCGTTCCAGACTATATCATGGGTCAATACGTCGTCAACAGCCCTGCTGGAATCCGCTCTCACCCATATTCAACTTCTGTGTGAGTTCGCCAGATTTTCCTGTGTTTATGACGCCTCTTACTGGTGGTCCTCAGTGTGGTTAATCCATATCGTTACTCTACCATTGCATCGCTCCACGAAGTCCACGGTGAGAACTTGATAGTTCTTCAGGACAATGTCCAATTCTAACTCGGTTGATTATATCTTTAGATATCGGTGAAGTATGGGCGAACATGCTCCATAATGTCTACGCCGCCCTTGTCGCTGTCCATGGATTCTCGATCACTGCTCGTACCAACCCTAATGGCACTGAAGGGAATGTTGTCTTTCTACATCTCTTCATTGATGCCCTCGCTCTCCAACCGTGCAACCCAACATGTGCGCCTTTGTCATTGCAATCCTTTATTTGTACTGTGACTGACTCTACCTTATTCTTGTCCTTCCCCAGTGCCCACCGCTCGTGACGCTTGGATCCAGGCGGACGCCAACAGGTATGGCGGTGCGAATACATGTACCCTCTGGCGTGCATTTGCTAGCCGTGGTCTCGGTGTTGGTGCCGCCAACCACAGGGACTCTACTGCTGTTCCCACTGGTTGCTAAATGTCGGATGTGGGTGTTCTTATCAATGGTTATCTTGTTGGTCTACCTGGTTCTCGTCCGTATCTAAGTACTCTTCCACCGCTCTGTATGTATCAATAAATGTAGAATATTTTTGCACGTAAAAGGAGGTCGACCCTTAGGCTCTGGTTCCCTGAGCGGTGCTTTGACTTGATGTCGAAGTTTCCAACTTTGCATGATCATGTTGTGATCAGGTACGCTGATGGCCTACGACAGTCTCATTGGGTAGATGGAGGACGACAATGAAAAAGTAAATTGGATTGAGTTGCTTTATTGTGAACTATCTGCTGGATATTGATAGTGATTACGCGTCTCACTAGTCAATCAACACCAACGCCCGGCCAATGAACAGAGAAGCTCTAAGTGTCATGTGTGTCAGCGATCCTAATAATTACCTAGTTTAAACTCAGGTAACGCACCTGACTCATCGTCAACGGGCTCGGGCATGGGGGAAGCAACGGCGCCGATGATGACCATGGCCACGACGAAGAGGCTTTTGACGGACATATACATAATTTGATACCTACAGGGGAGCGTATGTTAGATGTGGTTTGAGAAGGGAGAAAACTGAGATGAAGCTCGTACTTGTGACTTCGCGAGGATGCTGGCAAATCAGTTACTATTTGGAAGCCAGGTCCCTCGTCTGGATTTTTGTACTTGAGTGTTTTCGGTTGACCAATTACTTTTTTAGTTATTCGGGGCTGGTGCTAAGTCGCGACGAGATAAGAGCGTCCTCTAGCGCCAGGTTGTTCCGAGCACTGTGGAACTGTGAGGATACTTGCTAAGCAGCTAAGATTGCGAGCAAGTTGGGCAGAGAGGCCAGCAGCCTACATGTTCGGGTCCGATTGTCAATATCAAATAGCCAGTCACTGAATCAAAGCGGGCTATGACCTAGCGCTTCTTGAGTGCTTGTCAGCCGAGTAAGTAGACAGCACGTCGCACTGCGGGTTTCGTCACAGAAGATGAAGAGACACTGTTTGGACACTGTTGAGAGTATTCAGGAATCATCGAAGCAGGTTGTTCGGGTAATATGTGTGTTGCATGAAGTAGCAGTTGAACCCTAGTGGAAACCATTTCACTGTAAACCGAGCCCAGAGGCTTTTTTAGCTTTTAGCAGAGGTGTCGAAAGGAAGGAGTCGGGGGTTCGTCGCAAGTTCGTCGTGATCGTCAGGGCCACTACGACTCCAGCGCTTAACTACAAAGCGGAGGCGCCAAGCCCGCCGACGATCTCCCTCGATCTCCGCCCAATCTCTGCCAGTGGCGATAACCATCACGACCAAACCTCCCCAAAACCTCCCCATGCCTACTTACGATAGGCTCAAACCGACATAGTTCCTCAGAACAGCTGGTATCTAGATATCTGCGGTTCCACCGCACACGGAGCATCAGCATGCTCCTCTCTGGAGGCTTGTCCGAGTCCGCATATCGTCTACACTAGTTCTGCTGCCTTTCGTGACTCACAACTGCTGCTTGGGAGACACACGACATGCTTTTAATCGCTCTAGCGAGGCCCGGTACTATAGCTTGGTCGTTTTGCTCCCTGTTGTCTTCGCATTCGGCACCGAATATTTCAGTATTCTGCTTGCAGTCTCCAGCTGCTCGTATCGATCTTGTGGCGACGTATGGAATGGCGGATAATGCTAGAGGATCCTCACCACCACATCTGCAGTAAATCAAAAAAAAATACTAAAAATAATCGAAGCGACTCAACTACAGCTTACAGTCCAATGGTCAAGCTCAGGTATAAAAGCTAACGGAGAGCTTTCAATTCGGACCAGCATCTGCCCTTTCAATCAGACGAGCATCCTCGAAGTCATAGGTATGATGTTGATTCTCTCTCAAAACCCATCTCATTCTTCACTCGTTCCTAGTCAGCAAATATGTCCCTCTCCATCGCAAACCTCTTTGTTTTGTCTATCGCCATCATCGGCGCCGTTGCCTCCCCCAATCCGAAACCTGCTGAGGACGAGTCCGGTTCGTTATTCACCTTGTCTTCGATCGAGTGCCAGCCTGTCTGATATGTCGGCCCTTCTCTACCCTAGACATCCCTCGTGCGGCCCTCTGTTCCTTGGTAGGGGGTTGTTGAGATGATCAGTGTTGATGACCGTTGAGTTCCTGGGTGTCTTGAGGGTGTGGCGTGTCAGTTCATAGGCAATCTGTGCCTCTGCCTCTCAGCTCATTAGCTAGCTCAATCACACTGTTCTCCTCCAAACCAGTTGGTTATGCCAACCTCGCTTTGCGCGTCAGCATCAGGCCCAAGGTCGAGTCTCAGCTATCCCTCTCTCGATTTTTTCTTTGAAAAATTGCGTGTCCGCTGGGACAGTATCAGTGTTTCCTCATAGTGAGTACCGAATTTCTGAGTGGTTTCGTTTGGTGGCCCCACGCGCAAAAGATTGACTCGAGCCAATGTATTATCGAACTATACACCAACCGCTTGGTGTCGAGAGGTGTACATATACAGAAGCGTGTACTCAACTCATTTACTCCATAAAACACACTGTTGGTCCATTCCATTCGCTCAACAGATCAGATACAATTTGCCAGCCCTCCTCGAACGCATCGTTTGCCTCCGGGGAAGTCTGCCAAACAGCAACTCTACTTCCATTCGGGATAATTCTTTTCATGTACATCGCGATTGATTCTGCCGACCATGAAGGAACAGGCGAGAAACCCAAGCTGAGGTTCTCCAAATTATCCAACGTAACGCCTTCGGTATCACCCAGAAGGTCCACCGACATATCGAGGTACAAACCAAGGGTTTTGAGTGAATGACACGAAGGGGATCGGGCTAGGCTTGTTAGGCATGATAAGTGGAGGCTTGGTGGCCGACCAAGGCTGAGCGGAGGTGATGGATTCAGGATGAGTGATGTCAAGAAGGGTAAGGATTCGACGATCAGGATGACGTCTTCTACGTGAAGGTCAAACGGGAATGTGAAATGAAGTTCGAGAGCTTCAAGCTTTTGAAAAGCGAGAAGTGGCTGCAAGTCAGTGATCTGGATGGTTGCGGGTGGAGGGGAAGGGGCAACTTCAAGAGGATGATCGGCTGAAATAGCTAAGTATTCCATGCGCGAAGACATATTTCTCGACACATAATCGATGAGATGCTTGAACGCCTCCTTCGTCTCGAGCTGTGGTGACCAGACCGAAAAGTGGGGCAAAGAGTGGGTCGAACACTTCTGGACCCAAGATAAAGCATCTTTAAGGGACACGACGATACAGAGCTTATCTAGAGATGGGAAGTCATTGAGGGCAAGGAGGTCTGTCGGAGATGGGCGTGTAGCGATATCCTCGCCATCTTCACCGTCCCACACACTCGATGTATCCAATATAGCCAGCTCGGGGAGGCAAGCCAAAGCTTTGGCGACACGCGATGTGAGCCACGAAGGATGTAGAACAATTCTCCGCAGCCTCTTCAACTCAGAAAGAGCTGCTGGGATGGTAATCTTGAATTCGTCTGACTCCGTATCGAACTGAGGACTTAGCTCAATGTCGATTCGAAGCTGAGAAAGGCAAGGCACGCTGCCAGGGAGACTTGAAAAGAACGACGCTTGGGACGTCGTCATTTTCTCTAATTGGCTGGGGAGGCGAACATTCAACGTTGTGATGGAATGGCAGGCGAAGAGGCGAAAGGTGGCGAGGTGAGGGAGGCAAATCAAGTCCTCGAGGGTAGGCAGCAAGGCCGTATGCGGTCTCCAAGCGAGCAGCCCTTGATCCAAAGCTTCGTGAACTTCCGCCGTCAAGGTAAATCGCATATTGAGGGATTTAACCCTCCAAGCATACCGATCAAATACCGCCCAGTCATTTGGACGTAGTGGTCGAGAAAATTGCTAAAAGTTGATACCTCAGCAATCGAAGTATTGAAAGTAGAAACTTGAAAGTAACACACAAAAAAACGATCACGGAAGTCTAGAGGAGCAAGAAGACTAAACAGTCGGGTAGGAATATTGACAGCGTGCCAGGCAACGGTCAGATACTCTTCAGACCATAATTTGTTGACGATCAAGCACGAACGGTTGTTCGAGCGCCACAGGATCTCTGACACAAGTTCAGGGCTTGATACAACGCGCTGCATCGTGTGAGGGCTAAGGGAAGGCTCGTCGCTAAATCAAGAAGGGCCCGGGGTTTTTAGATCGGATGTGATCAATTATAATCTAATCTACGTAATCTAATCTAATTATAAAGTCCAGGCAAGATTCAAATGTCCAGAAGAAAAAACAAAACGCCTAGTACTGCAACATAGTGTTCTCTTTATCGAAGATACTACGGATCGGCATGGTGTTGCGTTTCCTAACCATGGGTCGGTTCTTCTGTTGAATGGCAGGGATAGGTGTAATGTTCAATTTGCCAAACGAGAAGGGCGACGGGTGCTGCGTATTCACGACGTTCTGCAAGGGTTTTCCGAGGGGTGTAGGGGAGATCTCGAGAACGTGAGATGCGCGGGTAGAAGTAGGAGCACCAAGGGTAGAGTGAATGTCGTCGAGAGAGTGCGACGGGGTGAGAGGGAATGGAAGGTTCGATAGGTTCTGAGGTGTAGACTGTTCGCTGGTCAGAAGGTCCGACGAGCTGGGGTATTGAGTGATAGTGGCAAGCGACGCAGGCTCAGCGGGTGCGGTGACGGTGATAGGAACTGGTCACCAAAAGATCAGTGTAGGCCTTATGACGCTATGAATACGGTTGGGTGCTTACCAGTGACATGGCTCTGAGCTCGGGCTTCATGCTCCCAGGCAACGAGTCGAGGATTCTGTGAGTGGGTCGCGATTGGGGTTCCAACTATGCGACATTTGGATATCCTTTCTAGCTCGGGGATGTCCGTTCCGAAGAGGGTGGGTTGAGCTCGCTTCCGTTCGATGGAAACTTCCCTCATTCTTTGGGAAACATTTAGTTCATTACAAAGGCCGGAATGACGGATAAACTTACAGAGCATCGCTGTTTGTGCAAGCCCAGAAACCAGCCCTTGCAAGTGGGTCCAAAGCGGCCGTGATCCAGTGACACGTAGATCGAGGACATACAGACATAGAAACCTCCAAGAAAGCGAAGAAAGCGCAGCAGATGTGACCCGGAGAAAGTTCGTCAAGCTTGACAATGCGACGATCATCGAGTATAGTGTAGATGTAGTTGTCGAGATCCATGGACTTGGCTACTTTGGTAATGGTATCAAGGCAAGAGATGGCATCCCAGGTTTTCTGGATATGAAGATGTGCGTGAGCTGACCAGGATTTGGAAGAAGCAACAAGAAACGTACAGATTGGTAGAGTGGCCGAAGAGAGCCATGTTCGCCTTCTAAAATGTACGCTGAAGTCATATACAGAAAAACGCGATGCATCAAGCCCAAGGAGTTCACGCCAGCCTCTGAGTATACACTTGGTTCATCGACATCCATAGCAGTCAGAGGATCGGTATCGTAAATCGCTTTCAACGCGTTCTCTTGTATATCGCCTAAGAGCTTTGAACCTGGGATGACACTGGAAGGATAAACGAGACCAGACGGGACATTCGTGAGGAAGGCATTCTCAGAGATCAATTGCGAGTTAAGGTCCAGGTTCGCAGACAAGACAACGAAGCCGTGGTGAGCACTTCGAAAGTCGGGAGCGTCCATGTCGACATCGAGGAAAGGCCCGCCAGCGGGCTGGAATAGGTACTTGGGAGAACCGCCTGGGAGAGAGCTGCAGTGACTAGAGTGAAGTCCCGCCCAAGAAGTAGTCGAAAGGGCGGCTTGGCGATCCACCGCGTTTCTGACGAAGGTGGTGATGTCGGCGTCGGTCGGAGGAGAGTGGTCGGAAGAGGTCATGGTGTTGGCGAGCGAAGACATGACGGACAAAGAGGTTGAGAATTTACAGAGGAAGAATATTGAAGAGGCGGGTGCAGGTTGCTTGAGTCCGGCTCAGTGCAGGGCGGGCGAGTGTCGCGATGAGATGTTGGCGGAAGAAACGCAAAAGTAAATGGGAACTGATATGGCGGGCACGCGGTTTATATAGGCAGATGGTTATGACATGTCGTCATCGGTGACAGAGTGATCGGGTTTGACATAAGTTTCGCGGGCCAAAGGTCGCACCTCAAAGAGACTCAGTCTCCGAGTCTCAGTATTTTCTCCGGTGGCTGACGAAGGCATGGTCTTGAGGACCTCGGGTGTCCAATGTCAGGAAATAAGCAGATGAGGGGAAACGCGGGAAGGGAAGCCTGGCATACATAGCGTATGAGTCCGGTATAGAAGATGATTAGTGGCTAGTGCCTGTACGCAGGTGGGCGAAGGGCGGTCCTGTGCAGGATGACACTTAGGTCGCTTCCACACGGCCAGTTTAAGTGTCTTTTGTTGGACATGAAGAAATTGGTTGACATCCGAAACATACTAAAATTGGTCCCTCCATTGTGCAAGCAGAGAAACAACCGTGTACCACTCATCATGGATAAAAACTCCGGGCCAGGTAGAGAGGCGGCAATGCTTCGGGAGAATCCGGTTGAAGTACGCTGCGATCGCCTTTGTCGAAGATGGAGAAAGTGACGAGTTGCCCAGATCAAGGTTCTTCAGATTGGGCAACAAAACATCTTCAGATTCGGACGGTAGTTTGTCGGACGACGTGTCGACATATAAGCCAATGCTTTGGAGGGAGAAAGAGGAATGGGCGAGAGTTGATAGACATGATATGTGAAGGCTCGGCTTGTGGTGGAGGGTGAGAGATGGGCGCGGGTTGAGATGGAGTTCTTTAAGAGAGGGGAGAGACTCCACGATCGAGATCACATCCTCGACGTCGATGTCAAAGGGGAACGGGAACTCAAGGTTCAACGTCTCTAATTTCCGACAAGCAAGAAGCGGCGTCAAATCAACGAATTGGATAGTAGATAGATCGAGCGGAGGATCAACAAACTCTCGAATGAGAAGGGTGAGATACTCTAGACGCGACGCCATGTTGTCCGAAATAATTTGAATGATGGATGCATAGGCCGTCTTTGACTCGGGCTCAGCCGAAAAGAGCGTCAAATGGGTCAATAAACGAGTGGAGGAACATCTTTGAAACCATGACAGGGCGTGGTCAAGTGTGATCCCAAGGTCAAGTTTACTGAGAGATGGAAAATCATCGGGTCCAAGTAGTTGCGCCGGCGACGCAAGTGGAGGGTCCACGGTATCCGTCACATCCAGTGTGTTGATGGAGGCCAACACAGGGAGGGATGCGAGCACTTTGGTCAAACATGGGGTGAGCCAGGGAGGTGGTAAGTGTAGCTCCTCTAGCTCCTTCAACTCGGAAAGAGCCATTGGGATGCTGGTCGTCAAGTGTTTGGATTCAATGCCCAACTCATCTGCAAATGTAGAGCTGATGTAGAGATACGAAACGTGGGGCATGCTGGTAGGGATGTTTGAGAATGCGGAGGCTACTGCTATCACGTTGCAGTCGTCCTTTTTTGGGAGATATAACCCCAGTGATGTGATCGAGGGGCAGGCAAAGACGCGAAGAACGGTCGGGTCGGCGGGGCATTCTAGATCTTGGAGGGTTGGAAACAAAGGCCTATTCCCTCTCCCAGCACGTAGTTGATCGAAGACGGACCGGTGGAATGTGTCCGCTGAGACATGCATGTCGAGCTGCTTGACCCTCCAAGCATATGAATCAAATCGCGCCCGGCCATCGAGTTGAAACGACCGAGAAAACCTCTGCCAGCAGAGTCATCAATACCGTAGAGCAATTTCTAACAAAAAGAAAACCTACACGAAGGCCATCTTCGTCAATTTTAAGAGGTGCGAGAAGCTTGAAAAGTGAGGAGGGATGGTGCACCTCCCGCCATGCAAAGGTCAGATACTCATTTGACCATATTTTGTTGACGAACAAGCACGACGCGTTTTCCGAGTATTGAAGAATCTCTGAGACAAGCTCAGGGCTTGATAAAACGCGTTGCATCGCGTCGACCATATTGTGAGCTCTTGAGTCCCTAATAAATACCCGATGATCATGGGCGTAAGGTGGAAAAAAGGTCTGCCAAAGCGCCGGCTACGAAGCTCGACATTTCACAAACATTTTGGGCTTGTTTCACCGACAGGCTCCCAAGTACAAAGCAGCCGATTTCGAGCAAGAATCAGGTCGCGTATTGGTCGTGTAATACACGCACGACAAGCGCCAATTTTTTTTCAGAATTGCTTCCTCCTTGCTTCCTCCCACCAATGATGATGGTCGTCGACGCGATGCAACGTGTTGTATCAAACCCTGAGCTTGTCTCAGAGATTCTGCAATACTCGGACAATCGATCGTGCTTGGTTGTCAACAAATTATGGTGTAACGAGTATCTTACCATCGCCTGGTGGGACGTCGAGTACCCATGCTTTCAACTCTTTCAACTTCTCGCGCCTCAGAAGATCGGTAGAGATGGTCGTTGGGTGCGTTCTTAGACTTCTTGCATGAAGTACTATGATTCTAATGGCCACCCCTGCAGAAATTTTCTCGGCCATTTACACCAGATGACTGGGCGCGATTTGACTCGTATGCTTGGAGAGTCAAGCAGCTCGATATGTGGTTTTCGGTATACACCGACTTCGATGAGTCGTTCTTTAAGCAATTGTGCGCTGGGCGAGAAAACACGCCTTTACTCCCAAACCTTCGGGAATTGGACTGTCCTGTCGATATGACTATTCTACGCCTCTTCGCATGCCCCACAGTCACGTCTCTCGGAATACATCTTTCTGCCAAAATTGAAGTCGATATGACCTCTCTAGCCGCGGTATTCTCGAGCATCCCTAGGAGTATGCCCCACATCTCCTACCTCTATATCGATGTTGGGCTCGGTGCGCGGTCCTCGGATGCCATTGTTGACTTAAATGATACCAAGTCCATTATTCCGTTGGCTCTATCCGAGTTGATTTCGTTGAAGGATTTGGTCATACCTCCTTCTTGGCTGACACCATGCGTCACTAAAGCCATCGCGTCACTGCCAGTGCTCGCCTATATCAACACCATTGAGATGTCGGACTTGGTTGATGACGGCGGCGCTACGCTTCCGTCTTCCATAGACCTGCTAGGACGCGATGATTTCCTATGCCTAAGGGAGCTTCACACCATAATAACCCTGCGGCGCGCATTATCCTGGTTTCAGAGATGCTCCTCCACTCGGTTCTCCCAGATTTCGCTGCTATCACCTGAGCCCGAGTCGAAGGCAACATACACATCAATCCTTCATTGGGTTTCGGAAAGTATGTCGTCGTGCATAGAGCACCTCAGCCTTCAAATTGATCGCCCCTTTGAACCTCCCCTCGATTTTTCTACCATCCAAATTGTCGATTTGAAGCCGCTTTTCACTTGTCAAAAACTAAAGACCCTCGAGCTGTCTTTTCCGTTTCCGTTTGATATCACCGTCGAAGATATCCTCTTGCTCGTCCAGTCTCTTCCTTCGTTGAAAGAGCTCGAATTAAACCCCTCTCCGTCTCTCAGCCACCACCATAAGCCAAGTCTCCATCTATCGTGCCTATCCGCTCTAGCACGTTCATCTCCATGCCAATTGCTTGAAAGCATCAGTCTATATGTAGATACGACGCGCGACCAGCTACCGCAGGAAACCGAAGATGTTTCATTCCAACGATTGAAACACCTCAGCTTGGGGTACTCGTCACTTTCTCCATCTTCAATAGAGGCGGTTGCAGCGTACATCAGTCGGATGATCCCGAAGCAATGCCGTTTACATGCTGGATGGGCTCCCACAAGCACACGCATCAGTGAAGAATGGCGAAAAGTCTTGTCTCTTCTTGGTCAATGGATTGATCGGCCGGAGGACTTCTTGGATGAGCCGACACAATGATCACTCTGTGTTCGAATCAATGTTGGCGTAGCACTTGCTCCTGTTTACAATTGAATTTGAAGTCTTCGGATTTGGTGTCCAGGAGAGCACTCACTTGACATCGCCTGCACCCCGAAGGCCCCAGAACAGCTGCCAAAGCGGCCAACGTGGACGCTGCGACTAGCCTCCCAAATGCGAGCATACTGCTCTCCAAATTCACTTGTATCGTTGGCCTCTGACGATCTTCGTACGATCCTTCACGACTCGGAGCCTTTGCCTCAGTGAATCTGGACACAGGATGATTTCACACATTTCGTTTGAAAATAGAACATACATGATATATCAATGAGGTCTGCCCTCCGTCCCATTCACCCCGTTGCCCAATGCCCGAGCGTACGAGTCCCGACTTCAAAGATGCACCGCCTTTTCCCCCCGATGTTTCGACTCATCCCCTTCTTGTAATCGACTATTCTTTGATCAAAGCTGGGGATGAGACTGAGCTGGATCGTCTTTGGCAAGCCTTTACGACGCTGGGATTCTGCTAGTGAGTAAAGTCGTCTGCTTAGGCGATGGAATGGATATTTAACTCTGGACCTCATAGTCTCAGCAATCATGGCACTGATGTCGAAGTCGAAGGCATGTTCGACGTGGGTAGGAAAACAATGGACCTTTCACTTGCGGAGAAACTCCAGTTTGACCAAGGAGACTCCGGGCTTTCACGGGGGTATGTCCTTTTTCCACCAACAGTCGTTTGCAACTGTATTGATTGGGGGATTAGATACAAAGCACTCGGAGTCAACGCGGTGGATGAGACGGGCAGAAAAGACAACGTTGAATTTATGAATATATCCCAGGACAACGCCCTCGCCTGGCCATCCGACATGAGGCGAACTTACCCTCAGACTGTCAATGAAGCCATGGGCACGGTCATCCAACCATTTGTGAAGAAGTCTGTCGATATCAACCTGTCAATCATCGATGTTTTCAATGATAAATTGGTTCTTCCCAAGGGTACGCTTCGCAGACTACATGTGGGAGAATTGAGTGGAAGCGAAGCACGGTGCATCAAAAGCCCTCCTGTACCCGGTGGATGGGATGAGAAGACCGCTTCTCTTGGAGCCCATACCGACTTCGGATCCTTGGTGAGTTTGTTGCTCCATGTAGAGAGGAGCATGCCATGACATTGCTCTTTCCAGTCGTTCTTGCATAACCGCCTTGGAGGGCTTCAAGTTTTTGTCAAAGGAACGGAAAAATGGCAATATATCAAGGTCAGTCAATTAGGTTCATCAACCTTGAGGGGTGCTCACCAATGATTGCGTCGTTCATGCAGCCCATCCCTGGATATGGTATCTGTAACATCGGCGACGCTTTGGCAATATTCAGTGGGGGCATACTACGATCCAACCTACACCGTGTTGTGTAAGTAACTTCGGCTCCACGCGTCCATTTTCTCATTCAAGCCAATCGAATTAGCCCACCACCAGGTGCGCAAGCGACATTGGACCGATACTCGATCGTGTTCTTCAGCCGTCCCAATGATTCGGTAGTCCTCCGAGCACTGATTGAAGACAGCCAAGTCATTGCTGACGCTGCGGTGAAGAATCAGAAGGAGTACGGGACGAATTTCGAGACGGGTGAGACGGCGGCGGGGTGGTTTGCAAGACGCGTCAAATATGAGATGATAAGCAACCGTAAGGTGGGTGTTTCGAATCGACTGAGATGATCTTTGTCACAGTTCTTACTCTCGTGTTTGTGCCTAGGGTCCTGAAAGCTTTCGAGCTAGCAGGGGGACCGAGCATAGGCCAGATCTAAGTTGAATCTAAAATGCCTTCACGCTGTACATATAAAGATCAAGATCGTCTCTGAGAATGTATGATAAGGTGGTCAGCTAAACTCATACGAGAATTCTACGAGAGCCCACAAAAACTCCAACCTACCTGTTCCCCCAGGCTGTTCGGTCGCATCTCGAAGCCATATCGAAAAAAAGCAGTAAGGAAGCCAAAAGGAAGCTTCTAAAAAGGACATGAAGTCGACAGGGAAAACGCTGAGGGGGCAATCATATTGGGCGGGTCGTGGACTAACGCTGCACGGACCAGGACAGGTTCCCACGTTTGCACCTCAATGCTGTCGCTCACGACGAGCACGCTAGGCCCCACTTCTTATTTGTTCTTGACGGCTCTAACTCTGCTTGCTGGTCACCGGATCCTAAACTCTCCTTCAAGACCCAAGACGCTCCCAAAAACCGATGAACGCGTCGTAATCCTTGGAGCTTCAAGCGGGATTGGCAAGGCCATTGCTGAAGAATACGTTCGACGAGGAGCTCGAGTGTGTATCGTCGGTCGTCGTGCTGATCAGCTAAAAGAGGTTGATGAAGCCCTGCGTGCTGGAAGTGGAAGGAATCGAGCCGTCCTTTCTCAGTGCGCGGACTTTACCAGCCCTGAAGAACTTGTTAGAGTGCGTCAACTCGTGCAAAACGGTGAGCTCTCCACCTCTCAGAGTGTCTAAGCTTAACTGAATGACTTGCTGTTAGAATGGGGCGGGTTCGACACGCTCATTGTCGCTGCAGGAGTCTCTGCGTTGCAACCTCTCATGACCCTTGCTGGTGTCAAAGATCGGACAACGGATGCGACTGCTGAGGGGATCGCCCAGACCGTCGAGATTGCTGGCAAGGCTATTAGCGGGAACTACTACGGTCCTATGGCCTCTGCAATCGCCTTCGTGTGTCTTACCGACTTTTTGTCTGGGAAATACCTGACTGACGACCTGTGTAGATTCCTATGCTTACACGGACGTCCTTGTCACCGTCCATCCTTTTGATCTCGTCACTGGCCTCTGTGGTCCCAGCACCGACGCGTACAATATACGCCTCGACAAAGGCCGCGTCTTTGGTGCTTTACCAAGCCCTCTCTATTGAACACCCCCAGATCGCATTTTCTGCGATCATGCCATACACCGTTGAAGGTGATTTTCGTGCTTCAGCAGTCGATGCTGGACCTGTTCGTGAAGCCGATCCGTCGAAGCACGGGCTCAAGCGAGAGGCAGTCGCAGCGCGTTGTATTGAGGCGATTGACCGTGGCGAGAAAACGGTTTTCCAACCAGCTTTCTACAGAGCTGGATTCTTTTTGTACTGGATCTGGCCTGCGTTTGTTGAATGGCGGGCGAGGAAAAAATACAACTTCACTTCGTAGAGCCCGCCATATATATATATATATAGAATGCTGCTAGACCTCTAGCGCGTTGCATCGTTGCCTGAGCAATGTACGCGGACAAGCTTTACGTGGTAGGCAACAAGAGTCGCCAAGAAAATCGGGATCTATTCACTTGTTCAACTGCGAGCACTTATGTATGTGTAAGTATGTCAGACCGGTATCCAACAGTCAGGAGGACGCGGATTCCTCATACCATGATGAGCATGACAAGGATCGCCCGAATTCCTCCTACTTACCGGCCCTTCGCTCGAGCTCGAGGAGTGTTTCAACTCTTTGCCATCGTTCATTGACGATGCCGCCTCTATCACCCCAGTCAGTAGTTAGAGTGCATTGCTTCGGGATGATCCGACCTATGTACGTTGCCACTGACTCGACGGAAGACGCAGAAAGCGACGAGTAACCCAAGTCGAGGCTCTCTAGATTTGCCAAGGAAAGGTCTTCATTGAACGACGGTAGTTGGGTGGAGGACGTGTCAACGTATAATCCAAGAATTTCGAGTGATTGGCTTGGAGGTGAGCGGGCTAGAGTTGATAGGCAAGATATGTGAATGCTAGGCTTGTGGTAAAGGGTGTTAGACGGGGATGGGTTGAGAATCAGTTCTTTCAGGGAGGGGAGAGACTGGATGATCAAAATGATCTCTTCGACGCTGATGTCAAAAGGGAACGGGAAGCAGAGCTCGAGCGACTGGAGCTTTTGGCAAGCGAAAATTGGCTTCAAATCAAAGAGCTGGATTGTAGCTCGGCTTTTTTGGGGGTCAACAATTTTAGTGATTTCAAGGTCGAAGAGTTCGATACATGAGGACATATTGTCGGAAACATACTGAAGAATCGACATGTATGTTGCCTTTGACTCGCGCTCGGGTGAGAGGAGCGAAAGTTGGATCATGAATCGAGAGGAGGAAACCCTCTGAAGCCATGACAATGCGCGTCGAAGGGTTATCGGGGCGTGAAGCTCCTTAAGACACGGAAAATCACTGGGCACAAGGAGGTCCGCTGGCGAGGGAAGTATAGCGCCGTTAGGAACCAAGTCCCACATGTCGATGGCGTCGATAGAGTCAAGTGCGGGGAGGGAAGCGAGTGCTTTGGTCATGCATGATGTGAGCCAAGAAGGAGGTATGTTCAGCTCCTCCAACCGCAGCAATTTGGAGAGAGCCAGTGGAACGGTGGAGTTGAATTCAGTTGATTCGGTGTCGAATCGTGCGTTCAGAGGAATGTTGATATATAAAGCTCTGATATGGGGCATGCTTCTAGAAAGACTTGAGAAAACTGTCGCTAGTGATGCCACATCGCCTGCAGTGTTTTCAGATGGATGCAGGCCGAGTGAGGTGACGGAGGGGCGGGCGAAGAGACGTAGAATAGTAAGGTCGGCGGGGCAATCTAGGCTCTGTAAGATCGGAAGTAAAGCCACGTTTGTTCTCCCAGCGTGCAGCTGGTCGAAAAGTGACTGGTGGAATGGTCGCTCCTTCAGAAAATACATGTCGAGCTGTTTGACCCTCAAAGCATAGGAATCAAATCGCGTCCAGTCGTCCGGTTGCAATGACCGAGAGAATTCCTGGTAGTAGAGTGCCTCATTAGCAGCACTCTAGGACTTGCATAGTAGATACACGTACGCGAAGACCATCTCTACCAACGTTCAGAGGCGCTAGAAGGTTGAAAAGTCGGGAGGCGTGTCTGACCTCCCACCAGGTGATGGTCATATACTCGTGTGACCACAGCTTGTTTACGAGCAAACACGACGAGTTTTCCGAATACTGAAGAATTTCTGAGACAAGTTCGGGGCTTGACAAAACACGTTGCATCGCGTTGACGATCATCATGGTTGTTGGGAGGAAGCAAATCCGAAAAAGCGCTTCTTGTGCGCTTACGCCGCGGCGACGCAGGACTTCTTCAGGGCTTCGAAGTTCTACATATGAGCGTCGGCTTCTATTCGTATCCTTGGGGGCTTACTACCAGCTTACTACAGCCTGGGTGCTAGATAGCCACAATGCTCACGGATTGGGCTTCGCAACGCCGTATCGACGACCAAATTAGCGAACTTCAGCAAACTATCCATGATCTCAAAATTCGAAGAAATTCTTGCAATGCCATCTCGCAGCTGCCCAATGAGCTCCTTTCGCGGATTTTTCTCCAAGTTCGTTATCCATACCACCCGAGAACCCTTGTTGAGGGCGGTTCACGCGGTCAGTGGATGTCGATCCTCGGTGTCTGCCATTCATGGAGAATGGTCTCGCTGGCTACCCCGCATCTCTGGAATTGGATCGACATGGGCTTCATTGAACAGGCACGACAGTTCATCGAGCGATCAAAAACTCTGCCTCTGAATGTGCAGTATATCTGCGAACCATATGACGACCCCACGATGACTGTGTTCGACGCAGAGGTCGGGTTCCTGGACAAGGCTGGAAAGGCCATCATGCCTCATATCGAGAGGGTCCAAAGTTTGGAGGCCTGTGCCTTTAACTCAGAGTCTTTGATGACTCTTCTGGAGAACATCAAGCCCGATTCAGCGGCCCCATTACTGGAAACTCTTGATCTTTGCCTTAGAAGCCCTGGCGTGATGTTCCTAGTCCCAACTAATAACCTCCCCAAACGGATGGATTCCCTCCGCTACTGCATCTTCGACAATGGGAACATCGCCTCCGCGTTACCATTCCTTCCCCGTCTTCAATTTCTTCAATTTGGCGCAGACGCAGCCCCCATCAAGATGGTCCTAGAGTCCTTGGCTAACACGCCAAATTTGGAGGAACTGATCATCAAGCCAGCCGATATTGACTTCGACGTGGATCCATCGTCTTTGGCACCGGTTCCATTGAAAAAACTGACGTCCATCTCCGTTGTTTCCTTATCCCCAGGAGTCGATTCGCATTCGACCAAGTTATTCGATCTCTTGGAATATCCCTGTTGCGAACGCATCGCTTTCAGATGCAAATTCCTAGAAGACGATTCTCCTCCCTTTGAAAGCTTGGAAAGGGTATTCTCCCATGTCGCTAACTTCGGTACGGGAGCAAGTGATATCCTTGATATCGAATACCACAATGACGAATCAATGTTGGAACTCTGCTACATGAGCAAAGCTCAAATCTTGATAGAACTTCCGCTGCTGCATTCTCATTACGATGCTTGGGATAGTCTCCTCCACGCCCTGCCTCTTGCCAGCGTCGCTTCCTTGTCCCTCCGCGCTGTTGATGAAGGATGGCTCGAGCATGTCAACTTTTTCGGTCGACTCGACGCTGTCCAGGCACTTACCCTCGACGGAACTTCAGACACATTCGTCCGCAGCTTACTGAAAAGTAACGATGATGGCCCGTCATTGCTTCCGCATCTAAGGTCCCTAACTTTCGTCAACCACACTTTTTGCACATATAAGGGTACCTTGCGCAAGGGCTTCTACGAAGCAGTCAAAGATTTTCTAGCTGAACGGAAGGCATTGGGTATCCAAATTGGGGTTTTAGATATACCAAGTTCGGAATTTACAGAAACCATTGACAAGGGATATGGGGGGCTCGTCGACTCAATTGTATTTTCATGAAGCAATGGGGGGTGATGGTATTTACACGCTCGGAATGACTTTTACACCTATCATATCAAGTTAGCCAAGCTTGATGAGAAGCGCGCCTTCTAGTACTCAACCAATGTCTATTAGATACCGGTGGCCGTTGACGTGTGGATGACCACCCCATGATTGGAGTAGATCGTAGACCTTGTTCCACCTCCTGTCAATGCGCGGGCTGTCCTGAACCCAACCAGCAAGAAGCAAGCACTTCAGAGGAAGAATCTTAGCAAGGTAGGCCGATATGGGTAGTGCCGAAGAAGGAAGAAGCGAGGAGTAGCCTAAGTTGAGCTCTTCTAGACTGCCAAATGGTATAACTTTGGAGTCGTGCCGAGGTAGTTTACCAATGGAGGTATCAACGTATAATCCCAGGACTTTGAGTGTGTTCGAGGAGTTAGCGAGACGTGAAAGGCAGGAAATGTGGAGGGCTGGCTTGGTATGCATGGTCACGGTTGGGCGTGGGTTGAGCTTGAGGTGAGTCACTGAAGGGAGAGACTCTACGATGGACAAAACGTCTTGGCTGGTCAGATCGAGTGGAAGGACATGGCATATGTCAACGAAGGAGAGACGCTGACATGCGAGGAGCGGTTTCAATTTGGCGAATCGAAGTGGCGATGGCAAGTCATCATCGAATTCTCCGATATTGGGGCCCTGGAGAACTAGATATTCAAGCGAACGTGTGTGATTCGATATGTGTTGAATGAGTCGATCATAGCTTGGGGTCGCCTCCGTTTCTTCCGAGAAAATCGCAAGTCGTTTCAAAGATTTCATGGATGAACATGCCTGGAGCCACGATAGCGCATCGGAGAAGGATATGACCGTTTCCAGTGTAGTGAGAGATGGAAAGTCACTTGAATCGAGAAGGTCGTTAGGCGATGGAAGGATGGCTTCGTCGTCAACCAAATCGGCCATCTCCATCGTGTTGAGCACAGTCAACGTAGGCAGCGAAGCAAGGGCCTTGGTCAGCCTTGGTGTGAGCCACGAATGGGGCAATAGGACTTCTTTGAGATCCTGAAGCTCCTTGAGCGCCGAAGGGATGATGAATTTGAAGACTTCGGATTCAGTGTCAAAATCGACAGCCAGTGGGATATTGATGTAGAGATATCTCAGATGAGGCACAACAGTTGGAAGAGCCAGGAAAACTGAAGATAGGGAAATTGAATCGTCGTCTTGCTCGCTCTGGAGGTGTATCCCAAGGGCATTGACGGAGGAGTGGGCAAATAAGCGAAGCGTGTCGAGGTCCACCTGGCAATCGAAGCCGCAAAGATTTGGGAGCAACTTTGATGAGTCACGCTCTCCAGAGCGAAGCTCCTCGAAAACAGACTGGTGGAAGTTGCGTTCCAACGAGAAATACATGTCCATTCGTTTCACCCTCCGGGCATACCAGTTGAATCGCATCCAGTTATCGGGCTGAGGTTTCTGAGAGAATCTCTAGAACGCATAAGGTTATGAGTGTGATCTTTCCGTAGCAAAGAAAGGTTACTAAACATACGTAGAGCCCATCATCATCAACGACCAAAGGCGCGAGGAGCCGGAAAAGCTTCGATGCGTGTTGCACCTCCCACCAAGCATAAGTCAGATATTCATTTGACCAGAGTTTGCTGACGAGTAAGCAAGAAACGTTTTCTGAGTGCCCAAGGATCTCAGAGACCAATTCAGGGCTCGCGACAACGCGTTGCATGGTGGCTGGATGAGACCGTCGGGCGCTTAATTTCGACCCAAGTTGGGCCGAAATTGAAGTCACACCTTGACATCCAAATTGCATCCAAGATTGAGACAATGCCCTCTGATTCTTTCACCGTCTTTGGATATGGCTCCTTGATCTTCAAAGTAGGTCCATACATTAGTCATAAACTCTGTCGACGTATTTATTGACCCGAAAGCCGCCGCCTCACGTCGTATCCCAAGGTTAGCCTTTCGATGGCTCGTCGTCAGTAATTCCAACGCCCCATTTTTGTACTATGCAGTCCCAGGTTTTCTGAAGGGATATGTCCGTCGATTTGCCCAGAAATCTCATGACCATCGCGGAACGCCGGATGTGAGATTTGGCCATGCATCACGGACTTAGTAAGACGCTGTACATCTAACCATCTCCACCGTCCAGAATCCAGGAAGAGTAGTCACCCTCATCCACAAAGAAGACTGGGATCTTTTCTCTGGATCAGTAAGCTCATCTTCCCAAAGAATTTGAATTAATCGACCGTTCAAACCTTTCTAGGATGCCTTTCCCGATGATGATATTGTTTGGGGTAAATCTCGCTTATATGTACCATTTGACCCCTGTTTCCTCAGCTGAGGTGCTTGATAATCTTTCCCCTTTGTCAACAGGGATCGCATATACCATCGATCCAGTATATGTAGCCGAAGTACGGGATTACCTTGGTGAGAAGATTCATGCCATAGATTTGTCTTCAGTCTATTTGATCGATGTTTTATAGACTATAGAGAAAAGGTTGGTAATCTATATTCTCTTCATTCTACGACAGCTTATGTTTTTCATTAAAGGATGGATATACCTTAGAAACGTTAGATATCTACGGCATTGACAATGGTCACGAGAAGGTCATAATCCATAATGTCAGTCCGGTGCCGTCCCCAAGAATGACGTTTTAACTCGTTGACAAGGCTTACGTTCGTGGAATCTCATGCGTGATAGTAGAGCTGTCGACTCATCGCATAAACCCAGTGTTACGTTGGGAGAAATGACAATCCATCTTTCAGTAAGCTAGAGCTTCCTAACCCCTCTGTGATGAGCTTCGTAAAATAACGATAGGAAACGACAGTTGGTTCTGAGCCTCTGGACGAGCTGTCAGTAACCATCTGGAAGACGAAAGGACCGTCTGGACCGAACAAGGTGAGAAATAATCGACGTTATCAACCCCTCGTCTCTGCGGAGTAACAACCATATATGCTGCTAGGAGTATCTCTATAATCTTGCCGACGCCGTGAGGCAACTATCTCCCAACTCATATGACTCTCATTTATTTGCTCTAGAAGTGCGTGATGAGTTACCACATTCAAGTTAACGATACGATTACTCTAACTGCTCTTATCCGTCTCTAGGTTCGTGTGCGTGAGCTAGACGCCAAGAACGGTCTGACAGCTGGTGTTGAGAGATGAGACAGACCGCCGAGAAATATAACCACTGCATATGCATAGAGATTTCAGCACCGAGTTTTACGAGCGTGCGCAAAGTTGTTTTCACAGAGCTAGGGGGAGCAACCACCCACGATTGTCAGACTGGAGTTGGATGCAAATAATATACTACCCCCATGGAAACAATAAACGAAATCTTCTAATGGTACGTGCTACTATGTTGGATATATGAACCGAGCTGATCACTCTCGGGGTGATTCACTGAGTGCGACAGCTCCGTATTGCGGAAGGTCTGAATTAGGCGCGCGAGGGCTGCCCAGTAGAGAAGCATGCTCGCCTTCTGCTATCGTGCCCAGCGAGCCCGCTTGGGTCCTTCGCTCGACAATGCTGGATAAAAGAAGTGACGGTAAGAATAGGATCAAAACCGAGGTAATCAAGACATTACCCCCGCATTATGGCCGACGTTGTCATACGCCTAGCGCGTCGCTTGCTTTGATTATCTTCGTAGCGATCGGTTTCATCGACGATTTCTTCGGTGATGATTTCCTAAGGATACCTGTGAGCGAAAGAAACGAAGTATTATGATGAATGTCTCACTTCGATGATATCTAGAGAGCAGTCAGTAAGAGTGATGATGAAGCGTGCATTGTATGACGGTACCTTCAAGCGTGACGACGCCAATCGCGCCTCCTTCCTTGCCAGGAGTGCGGCTGATCAATAACAGATGAGAGCGTCCGGTTTGGCTAGGAGGGAAAGGGTCAGGGAGGTAGAACAATCATTGCAGGCGACATCATACAAGTAATCAAGAGCTTGGAAACAATTGATAGATGGAGATGCTTCGGGGAGGACTGATAGAGAGAACTCAGAGACTGGCAAGGCTTGACTGGGGTCGTAGGCCAAGAGCTAGGAAGGTTGGGGTAAATCAATGATCGAGGAATAGAACAAGCGATCGCTCAACCTTTTTTATGAGCAGGAAACCGATGAAAGCTAGCGGCTTTCCAGGTTCGTGGACGGGGAATCGCGAGTAACCGCTCACAAGCCTATACGGTACATCAGCAAAAGACAAGGTATGAAGGCAGAGAACCGCACAGTTTGTCGACAGCGGCGTGGTCAAGAATTGTATTTGCGCTGAGAGTAATGACATCCTCCGATTTCAACCTCAGTAAGGTAAGTTACGACTGACACGGGAAGTGGCATACCTTCATGTGTGTCATGATGGACTCAACCTTCTTGGTATTGAGCTCTAACACACCATTCAAGATGCTGATTTCATCGTCGCGAAGGGGTTCTTCTCCAGTCCGATGGAATTGGAGGAAGGACTTCAACTCTGCCTTTTTGTAAGTGTGGGTGGCATGGACGCCGAGCACATAGTCAAGCAGCTTTGCTATCGGCCATGCAATAGGAGCTGCAGAGAAAGAAGTTGGCATTCAATAAAGCAGCGGAGGACGTGGGCGGCCTACCGAAGATCCACATCATGACGAGGACAATTGGGGTGCAAGCGGCACCGATCGAGAGACCGTATCTGACACTGAGTGCTTGCGGGATAACTCTGTAATGTAAAGATAAGTGCGATTTGGGTGACAGTCATTGTGAAACTTACTCTCTATAGAAGGGAACCAAGAAGAGTGGGCATTAGGAGGGCGTCGGAGACAGCGCAGAGAGGATTCGTACCCAAAGATCACTTATAAGCCAGCGAGTGAGTGGATGAAGGTGTGCATAATAAGGAGAACGACTCACCGATTGCAGTGGTAGAGATCGCAACAGCGGCGATGCCACCACCAATCTAAACTGGGATGAGCTATGGAGACGCGCGTTGAGCGAGACATGCACATACAGCGCTGTCAAGGAATATGGGCAAACTTTCGTTGATGATCTATTCATTCATATGAGGGTGGTAAACGGTTTCCGCTTCGATTTGAGTGCTTACCACATTGCCCAGCAAAAGCACCTAACAAGGATGGTTCTCAATTAAGCTGCGCCCCTCAAAGAACCACACAACAGACGTACCACGAGAACCCAATGACGCCCTTTACTCATAAGACGCAGTACTGGAGATCAAAGTTGTAAGTTAACTTTAAGAGTTCATATATCCTCAACCACTGACCCTTTTGGGCATTGCGCTTTTCATGGACGTCATCAGACGAAGTGGCCAGAACTCTAAGATGGAGTTCATCCAAGCCCATAAGACCAAGGGTCAATCTACGAGTGCTTCGGTCAGCGTTCCAAGTCCTTCAACGCGTCAAGTTGGACGTACCCTGCGAATACACCCCCTGCGAGAACCAAAATAGCGCTGACTATGATTTTATACCAGAACTCCGGCGAGCCTGGTTCCTCATGTTTCTCAAGGGTCCGAAATAGTTGATCGGTAGATGCGGGGAACGCGTAGGTCGTGAAGGATAATGCCAGCGGTACGAGGAGGACGACCGACATGAGAGGGGAGAGCAAACGCGGGCACCCAAGACGCGGTCCGAGTTGCAGCTCTCCCATCTGGGCTTCTCACGCCACACTTTAGATTGTCTTGGCCAACGATGACTCCACGAAGGTTGTTTGAAGGTTGTTCGGAACCTCCTCTGTCGCTCATCCAGAACCACAGCTCATCGAGAACAGAGGAAATCAGCATTGTATTCTAAGCCAGCCGTAGCACAGCTACTGATTCTACATGGGCAGTTTGCGGAAACAAGTCAAAGCCCCGCAAGCTCTCCAAAACGTATCTTCTCCCTGGTTCATCATCCTGGGTCTTTTTCAAGATAATTCCAACGTCTCTGGCCTGCGTATGAACATTGCAGCTGACATACACCACAGTTTTACACCTGAAATCCAGCAGCTGCCGAATGAAATTCTCATCACAACCCTTCCGCGGTGGGTCTATGATGAGGACAGTGTGTTCGGGTGGGAACGATTGCACCGTAGCGAAGATATCTGCTGCGTCGCCAGCTCGGAACGTGCATTTGCCTTCGGGAAGCTTGTTCAGCTGTGCATTGTGGGTAGCGAAGCGGATTGAGTCGGCGGAGAGTTCGATCCCTGTGACGACATCGAAATGAGGCGAAAGGGTGATGGCAAAGAGCCCTGCGCCACAGTAGGCATCAACGAGATGCGTAGGTTTGGCTTCCGGAGACAGGGACTCGGGGAATATGGCAGAGCGGACGTAATCCGTGAGTGGGACAAGTACAGAGTTGTTGTTCTGGAAGAACGACCCGGCTTGGTAGTCGAATAACATGTCACCGACGCGTTCCCGGACGGTGGCTTTGTGGTTTGTGATGCAGACGTGTTTGGTTAAAGAGTCAGCTAATGTATCCACGGGATCGGGTGTGATTTCAATTGAATCTCGAAGTAAGAGCGATACGCCGCGTTTATAGGTGTCGAGCTTGCTATGGAGAATGTTAGAGTTATTGCAGCGAAGCTCAAAATTCGAGCTCACCTAACAACATCTTGGCGGATAGGACCTATGGCATCTCGCACGGTCTTGGTGGCAATGGGGCAGTCCTGTACACGATTCAGCAAATGACTTCTGGGGGATCGTCAAGAGCTACACACCTCGATGTCCATGGTAGATCTTGTTCCTATTTTGTTGAACCCAATCTTCAGCCAGTCTGGCTTCGTTTGTTCGGGGTCGACTGGTGCCTTCCGTTTGCTTTGATGGGGCACTTCGAAATGGGGTGTTATTTTTGTGCGATATTCGTACTGGAGGGGCGATCCTATTGTAGAGCCAATCCCTGGTACAGCAGAGTCTGAGAGCTCTAAAAACGATGCCTGTGAAGATTGGCGCAAAAACAGGACATAATTGGCGCGTACCAGAGAAATTTTGGAATGCCTTCACAACAACATCGCGCTTGAGATCCAACTGCGACTCATAGGAGAGCATCTGGTACTGACAGCCAGCGCAGGTCCCAAAGTACTTACATTGTACTCTCGTTTCGTCGCGTAGTTCGGGATTGGGAGTGACTACTTCGACCAGGTCTGCAAGGGAATATAGCTGCATGTTCTTGTATATTCTTACGCGAACTTTCTCCTTTGGTAGCGAGAAGGGAACAACCACGACCCATGGCGGATGAGGAGCGGGTGCCGGAGCCAGCCCATCACCTGAGAAACTGCGTCATGGGCACCCCGAAAAGTTGGAAAGTCAGAATGAAAAACTTACCTCCAGGCGATATTGAGTGTATTTCTACCTCAAGTTCATCGTGAAATTTGAACGGTGATTCTCCTTCCTTCCCCTCTTCTATTATCTTCTCTGCTACGTCCTTGCCTATTAAGCTAATCACGTCTCGATGAAGCACATCGTCGGCAGAGTAAGGTACAGGTGCTAGATCGCGTTTGCGGGCTGCGCGACTCTTCTTGCCTTTGTTCTTGCCCTGGTCTAGACGTGGCTTTTTACGCTGCGGATTCTCGTCGGATTCTGGCAGGGGTCGAGTTTTCCCAATGGTTTCCTCGGGAGCAGACATTTTTTGATATTTTAGGCCGATAAATGCAGGTTTGGTGAGACGCTGGATGGAATATGAGCGATACGGGGTTCTGAGGAGAGATCTTCGGAGAACTTGCATTAAATGATGAGAGACCTGTGGGCTCTGGTTACACCAGACAATGACCAGATAAAGTTGGCAAGAAAGTGGGAGAGGGAAATCCTCCTCTCTGCTTCAGTGGGTTATTGACTGTGAGAAAATGGATTCGCACGGTCTCAAGCTCGATCCATGCGATTCAAGCAATCTCCCAGCATCCCCTTTACCTTACACGTTCACTATGACAAGCCATCGACAGCATTCCTATCGAGAACGGGACGAGAAGAGCGATCATGAAACGCATGAGCGAAGACTTCGTGAAGGTGAGTTGTCGGAAATCTTTAAAGCGACTTAGACTCATAGGTTACCAATTGATGTCGCCGACATTTCTCATGGCGACAACGACTCATGATCCACGGGTATTCACATCCTACACCAATGCGCTTGCACTCACTGGACATATATGCGCCACCAATCAGGTCGTGAATATGAGAGTGAACACCACAGAGCTAGAGGACGTAGCAGGTACAGTCGTGTGATGTTGGTCATACGCCAATATCCTCTGAACTTGGCCTACAGAGATGAAAGACCGCATTTATCCAAAGAGGCGTCCCGACGCCGTGATACCTTGTCTGAACCTGACAAACGGCGACCTCGCAGTCACTCTGAGGATACAGAGGATCACCACGACAGAAAGGACTCGCATCGCGGAAGACACGACGGCTCTGGACACCATCATCATCATAGCCGCAGTAGACGCGCTCATGAAGACCATACATCTCAGGTGAAGGATCGTGACCCCGATAGAGGACGAGGCGCGAACCGAGGGGGACTTGGTGATAAGGACGTCCATTCAGCAAGGTATGTTGTCTATGGATTGAACGACTATATCCTCAGAAAAGCCTGATAAATTTCCCAAGACCTCGAAGTATCAGCCCACACAGGCGCGACAACGATGCCAGGGATCATCGTAACAGAAGAGTATGTTGGATCGCCGGACATACCACTCATGCCACCCTGACCCCAACTTGAACTAGCGCTCCTGCTCCCCACGCCTGCATGAAAGTGGCACCGCAAATCGTCACAGTCACAGAGAACATGAGGAACATACGGTGCGATCCGATCCCTGGTCAGACGAAGCAAAGCTAACATTTTGAGGCATCCCAACAATGTATTACATCATTATCAACGTCTCCAGGGGACTCGCAGCAAGCATACTAGGCGCGAACGTTCCCCGTCCTCTGCCTCTGCTTCATCGGAGTCTTCCTCAGATTCCAATCACTCGAGACGCCCTGTGAAACGTTCACGTCATCATCACCGCTCTAGGTCTCGTTCGCCTTCACGCCACGCGAAGCGTTCAAAGCGCGAACGACATGACTCCAATAGCGACGATGAATCGGAACGCCGTCGCAAGAAGCGCAAGGATAAAAAGCGGAAAGAAGGGAAAGGTAGGCATGCTGATGAGAAGCGCAGCGTTTTGACGGGAAAGAAGGTAAGCACCGCTCTCACATCCTAGAGGCGCGACCAGATATTGACTCTCTAAGTAGATTAAGTTGAAGGTCCATATGGATAAGGAAGACCACGAGCGTGACGCTAACAGACGCGATCTACTTCAGTTCCTTAACTCAGCTTTTGAATAAATCGTATTGAAGCCCTTCCCGCCTTCAAATCTTTCATTTCTCGTCAGACGTCGAATAAGCGAGTGTACGAGAGCCTCATGTTCTGTGTTATCATTACGTGAGGCTTTCTCGCAGACAACGGGCCGTCGCCCGTGGGGTCAGATCCACATAAAAACCAAGCTTCGATGATAATCTCATATCTTGCTGGCTGCCTGCTGTTCCCTACCGTTAATGACCACCAATACTCACGCGTGGTGGAAATCGGCCGTTGTCTACCAAATCTACCCCATATCCTTTGCTGACTCCAACGGGGACGGCATTGGAGATCTGAATGGGATCTTTGGAAAGCTGGATTATCTGAAGGATCTGGGGGTTAATGTGCTTTGGATATGTCCAATTTATCCATCGCCATTGGCTGACATGGGCTACGACATGTGTGTGCGCTTTTGAAGCTAAGGAATTGGTCGCCTTGCGCATTGAAATCTCACCAGGCTGCTGTTAGCTCTGACTATTGCGACATTGACTCGCGTTACGGGACCCTGGAGGATTGGGACAGACTTCTGAAAGGAGTGCATGATCGGGGAATGAAACTCATGTTTGTTTTCATTTTAAACTCACGGGCTTACTACACTCATCTTGCCTCTGCCGCGTAGCATGGACTTGGTAGTCAACCATTCGTCAGACGAAGTTAAACTGAATTGAACTCTCCTCAATGGTTGACTCTGAGGACTTTGTTTCTAGCACAAGTGGTTCATTGAGTCTCGTTCGAGCAAAGCGAATTCAAAACGCGATTGGTATATCTGGAGGCCACCGAAATACGACGCGGACGGAAAAAGACATCCACCAAATAATTGGAAGTCAACATTCCAAGGCATGTAACTTTCCATGACGCTGTTAGTTGAGTTCTCTTCGCTGACTTGAAGCTTAGGATCAGCTTGGGACTACGATGAGAAGACAGACGAATATTACCTCCACATATATGTCTCCAAGCAGCCGGACTTGAATTGGGAGAATGAAGATGTGCGACATGCTGTTTGGGACCTGATGGAATTCTGGCTCAAGCGAGGTTGTGATGGTTTTCGAGTGAGCTTTATTTCATGATATCCCATTTGAACGGAGGGGTGACAATCATTGCAGATGGATGTTATCAACAAGATATCCAAGGTTCCAGGCCTGCCAGACGCCCCGGTCACTCTACCTGACGAAGAATATCAACCTGCTGGCATGTATTACCTCAACGGGTACTATCCTCCCTTCGTCACACCCGTATTGTGTTGGCTCATGTCACGCACGACCTAGCCCCCGCGTTCACGAGTTCATCAAGGAGGTCCATACCAATGTCCTGAGCCGTGCGTTATCCTTATATCCTACGCTCTCATCCTAATGTTTCATGATCAGGCTATGATACGATGACTGTTGGAGAAACCCCTTACTCGAACTCAGCCGATGAAATTGCCGCCTATGTCCTCCCTCAAAACAAGGAACTCAATGAAGTCTTCGTCTTCGAACTGATGGAGGTAGACACTACAATAGTTGAGGGACCGAACGGCTCGAAAGATCATCGACCGATGGTTCCGCGGAAATGGGAGCTTCCCGAGTTCAAAGAAATCGTGGCTAGGTGGCAGCATTTCAAACGGGACGAAGGGTTTTGGAATACGTACGCTTGCATCCAGCTCCCTCATCTAAGTCATGTCACAGTTAATATGTCTGACTCATTAGGGTGTTCTTGGAGAACCACGACCATGCTAGGTCCGTGTCAAGGTTTGGGGACGACTCCGAAGAATGGCGTAGCATCTCTGCTAAACTGCTAGCTATGATGAACGTTACTCTCGAGGGAACTCTGTATGTATATCAGGGACAGGAACTGGCGATGAAGAATTTCCCTCGAAGCTGGGGAATTGAAGAATATCAAGACGTCGCTTCTCAGAACTATTATAACAAGTGAGTGTGCTTGTCTATGCCTCAGAAGAATCATATAAACATGTGATTAGGATACTCGATGAACGCAAGAAGGAATCCAAGAGCGACCACGTAGATATGTCCGACGTCCTTGATGGCTTCCAACGGAAAGCGCGAGACCATGCCCGGACTCCTATGCAGGTGCTCCTTTACTCCTACTATGCGTCTAGGGAATCACTGATGACATGAAATCCAAGTGGAACGACTCGCCAAACGCGGGTTTCACAACTGGAAATCCTTGGATGCGCGTCAACGAAGACTTCTATGAATGGAATGTGGCGAAGCAAGCTGGTGATCCTAATAGTGTTCTGACTTTCTGGAAGAAGGCTCTCAAAGTAAGGCGGGACAACGAACTCTTTGTACGTCTTTCCGTCGTCACCGTTCTCAACAACTGGCTCAATTGTACGACTGCTGCCGTAGGTATATGGAGAATTTGAACTCCTCTCACCCAGTCATGAGAAGATCTTCGCCTACCGAAGAAAGCTTGGAAATGCGAAAGCGTTGGTATTACTGAACTTCTCGCGAGATGAAGTCTCGTATACGATTCCAGAACTTGACAAAGAATTGGCGCATCTCTCTTGCGCCTTATCAAATTACGCGGACAGGTTCAACGTGATCAATACAGGGCCCACGCTTGTCCTAAGAGGCTATGAGGGTGTCGTATACATAGGGTGATCCATTACATATACGGCAATGATAACTGGAACTGATGGATATCAATGTAAAGGACTTCTCGCCAAAAGTCCTTCCTCCCTTTGACCATATGTCGCTACCTGGAAAAGATGTGCATGCATAGGTTTGGGTGGTTCACCTGCGATTGAGATAAGGTGAATGCACCCCGTCCTATGTGTTCAAAGGGATGGGGGCTGAACCAATATCTTGATATCAGTACTGTCGCCAAGGGGTGCCCTGACTTTGCAGGATCTCCTTGCCTCAAGCCCATGATATTTCTAACAATGGCTCCACCAAACAGGTCGCATCGGACAAGAAGATGTTGTACTAGGGGTGACAAGGCCGCGCTCATCTCCCCAACTACCGGTCCTTATATATACATACTCTAGCAGAACGATAGTCAAAGCATATGCCCTCAGAGCGCGTAGTGACTTATTCCCTCAGCAGGTTAGATGAGTACGGGTTTTACAAGGACAATACATGAGCACTACTGTCGAGGCTGAGGTGTGCAACGATCATCGGAAAAACTTATAAGGAATAGCAAATAATTGAAAAGGAATACTCCTACGCTCATAGGAGAGACAGGGGAGAACGTCGAGTTGAATCGCACGAACCCTCATGAGCATCCAGTGTCCACAGACTACGACCGCTGAGCTACATGGAGACCGTTTACACCGACACCGCGCTGTGGCATCTCAAAGGAGATACACTTTCCCCTCGCAGTAGGATGTCGTCGAATCTGCAATGGCAAGTTGAGCCTAGGAGTGATTGAACAACAGCAGATGAGTACAAAGTACACCGAATTCGTCCCGCAACGCACCTCGTATCCATAGCCACTGTCCTTACACCCACTCTCAGAATGGTAATTGAGTAAGTCCTCCATTATGCTTTCAGATCCAACATTCCACCAGTGATCGTACTCCCGACACTCCGTACGGCATACAGCGGACCATGCTGATGACCAAGGATTCTGCCACCCAAAGAATACATCTGCCTCTGCTGATGTCCGATAAACAACAGCACCTGTGCATCCCAGAGCCTGCCCAGTTGGGTGGACGTGCATAAGGGTTGTCCATTGGCCATTTTCGACGATGTCCTCGGGGGGCTGCTTGTAGAAGCTTCCTTTCCAGCTCTTGTCCTTGTGCAGATGGATCGCTTCCCCAGTAGCATTATAGAGGAGTACAAGGGTCCTGAGCGACGACGTCAGCGCATTGAAGAGAGAAGCATGGGTATGTCCTCACGAAACCCCGTATCCATAATCAGCTTTGAGCAAATCCAGCCACTTTATGGCCTCGTGCTTGTATGTGTCATACTGTTTCATGGCCTCACGTCCGCGATCTTGCTTCGTGAGCTGGTCCTTTGGGATGTCCTTATACTCAGGAAGGGTATGAAGGAAATCGTCACCTCAGGCAACCAGTACCAGAGACCACTTAGGTTTATTTCTTGATGATTTTAATGTACCTAAGAGGTCTGAAAATGTAGACATTGTCTACACATGTAGTCATGTATACTAACCCTAACTTTTTGTAGAGTGTAGACATGTCTTCCAGGTCAGAATATGGCCCAGCTATTAGGTGTAGGCATGTATACATAATCAGGCCTGTAGACATGTATACATATTGAGGCATGTAGGCATGTCTACCAAGTGCCATTTTTTATGAATTGGCCTGTACGGATACCCTATGTGTAGAAATGTCTACAAGTTTGATTATTTAAAATATCTAGACATGTCTACCAAGTAGGATATTTAAAAGGTGTAGAAATGTA